>JBBDGP010002350.1:0-240000 GCA_037952835.1 Lithobates septentrionalis | reverse complement strand
TTTTAAGTAGGTTTGCACGTGCAAATGCTGCGATATCTAAAACCAAATCATTTACACTGCATTCCTGTTCAAATCACATGCGATTCTTGGCAGTGCGATTTGAACCCATTCATTTTGTATGGGCTCAGATTGCACTGCAATGGTATTGGTATTCAGTATTGGCGAGTACTTGTGTACAATTATTGGTGCCCGCCGGTAAAAAGCCTGGTATTGGTGTAACCCTAATTCTAATGCCACGTACACACAAGCGGACTTTCCAACGGACTAGGTCCGACGGGATTAGTCCGGCGGACAATCCGATGGTGTGTGGGCTAGTCTGAGAGCTTTTCGGGATAAAAATCCGACGGACTAATGCCCCGTACACACGGTCAGATTTTCCGACGGAAAATGTGTGATAGGACCTTGTTGTCGGAAATTCCGACCGTGTGTGGGCTCCATCACACATTTTCCATCGGATTTTCCGACACACAAAGTTTGAGAGCAGGATATAAAATTTTCCGACAACAAAATCCGTTGTCGGAAATTCCGAACGTGTGTACACAAATCCGACGCACAAAGTGCCACGCATGCACAGAATAAATAAAGAGATGAAAGCTATTGGCCACTGCCCCGTTTATAGTCCCGACGTACGTGTTTTACGTCACCGCGTTCAGAACGATCGGATTTTCCGACAACTTTGTGTGACCGTGTGTATGCAAAACAAGTTTGAGCCAACATCAGCCGGAAAAAATCCTAGGATTTTGTTGTCGGAATGTCCGAACAAAGTCCGACCGTGTGTACGGGGCATTAGAAATAGAACATGTTTCAAATCTGTCCGACGGACTAAAATTGGGAAAACTGTTCGTCTGTGTGCTGGTCCGACAGACCAAATACGACGCAAGGGAAGCTATTGGCTACTGGCTATTGAACTTCCTTTTTTAGTCCTGTTTACGTCATCACGACCTATGAACGGACTTAGTCCTATCGTGTGTGGCCAAGTCCGTTGGTTCGGAAAGTCTGTCGGACCTAGTCAGAAAGTCCGTTGGAAAGTCCGCTCGTGTGTACGTGGCAATAGATATTTTATAGCAAAAAATACTGATTGTTACGTTAAAAGTGGCAGAAAAAAAAAGCCTTGGTCTTCAAGTGGATATTCAAAGCTAATCAAATTTACTTTGGAATTTGCAGTAACATGTTGAAGCTTTTATGAGATTTTAGTGGCTGGGTTTTCATCGACCTTAATATCTTTTAGGACTCAGATGTGGAATTTGCACGCACTGGCTATGGGAAGAACGCAGTGAAAGTTCTCCAGATTAAAAGAGAAGGCAATACACATTTTATTAAAGAAATTGAGGCCTCTGTTGAACTCACTCTCCAGTCAAAGAAGGATTATCTATATGGGGATAATTCCGACATTATCCCAACAGACACCGTGAAGAACACCATCTACGCTCTCGCAAAATTTAAAGGGGTAATTCATCTTTATAGTTTAAACTGACTGCATAAATGTTTAAAATGAAGTAATTAGTGGAAAGTAAACCTAATTAAGAATATTCTAGATAATACTGTATACTTGCAACATTACACATTCCATTTGAAGTTTAACAAATGATTTATAACTTGCCCTGTATTTGGCCCTTTTCATCTGTTACAGCAGGGGATATGTTGGCCAACTACTTACCTTGTTAGTTCTTTGCATAAATGTATATGGGTTCCTGGTAGGCTGAATCTATTTATTTTGTTTTAGATCAAAACCATTGAGGAATTCTCTCTGGAACTTTGTAATCATTTCCTGACGTCGTTTGACCATGTTACACAAGTAAGAACTTACATTGAAGAAGCCCCCTGGAGACGCTTTGAAAAGGTATCTAGATAACCTATGCTAGAGTTTTGTAATCGGCTAAAAGGTCCCACATGGCTTATAACCCAATGTGACCAATCGGATGTCACTACTCCTAAAGCACCGCTTAATTTTTGCTAGCAAGGTGATTCATTTAAGTATTTGACTGATCAGGTGTAAATTCTTGGGGGATGATTCATAACAAAAAGCTGATATTAAGTAGACCAAAACCAAATGAAACAATAACATTCAGATGCCCCAGATTCATTATCCCAGCCAACTGGCCATACTAGTTGCAGGTGCTGGTTGGGCTGAATACTGGCTCGTCGGGCACATCCAAGGCTACAAGAAAATGGCACCCTACGAAACACAGACTGAGCATACAGTGAACCTTACCATGTTAGAAAATTCTTTCAGCTTATAGAACAAAAAAGGAACCCCCTTAAAGTGGTGTTCTGGCCGAAATTATACTTTTTAAATAAAAATACCTCTATAATACACAAGCTTAATGTATTCTAGTAAAGTTAGTCTGTAAACTAAGGTCTGTTTTGTTAGTTTATAGCAGTAGTTTGTTATTTTATAAACTTACAGCAGGACGTGGCCATCTTAAGTGTGGGCATCTGAAGCCAGACTGTATTTCTTCCTGGAGCTCATCCTTGCAGATTTCGCACATGCTCAGTGCAACACAAGCAGTGTAATAGGTTTCCGGTCAGGTTTCCATAGCAACTGCAGTTTCAGAGGAAGTTGCCGCCCCTTCCCAGAAGGCATTGCAAACAGGAAATGATGAGATGGGCTGTGGCCAGGGAGTAGGAAGTGAAAAATGAATACAGCAGATATACAGTAGGTGCTGAGGAAAAAAAAAAAAAAAAAAAAAAAATATACACTACCGTTCAAAAGTTTGGGGTCACATTGAAATGTCCTTATTTTTGAAGGAAAAGCACTGTACTTTTAAATGAAGCTAACTTTAAACTAGTCCTAACTTTAAACAAATATACTCTATACATTGCTAATGTGGTAAATGACTATTCTAACTGCAAATGTCTAGTTTTTGGTGCAATATCTAGATAGGTGTATAGAGGCCCATTTCCAGCAACTATCACTCCAGTGTTCTAATGGTACAATGTGTTTGCTCATTGGCTCAGAAGGCTAATTGATGATTAGCAAACCCTTGTGCAATCATGTTCACACATCTAAAAACAGTCTAGCTCCTTCCAGAAGCTACAAAACTGACCTTCCTGTGAGCAGATTGAGTTTCTGGAGCATCACATTTGTGGGGTCAATTAAACGCTCAAAATGGCCAGAAAAAGAGAACTTTCATCTGAAACTCGACAGTCTATTCTTGTTCTTAGAAATGAAGGCTATTCCATGCGAGAAATTGCAAAGAAATTGAAGATTTCCTACAACGGTGTGTACTACTCCCTTCAGAGGACAGCACAAACAGGCTCTAACCAGAGTAGAAAAAGAAGTGGGAGGCCGCGTTGCACAACTAAGCAAGAAGATAAGCACATTAGAGTCTCTAGTTTGAGAAACAGACGCCTCACAGGTCCCCAACTGGCATCTTCATTAAATAGTACCCGCAAAACACCAGTGTCAACATCTACAGTGAAGAGGCGGCTGCGGGATTTTGGGCTTCAGGGCAGAGTGGCAAAGAAAAAGCCATATCTGAGACTGGCCAATAAAAGAAAAAGATTAAGATGGGCAAAAGAACACAGACATTGGACAGAGGAAGACTGGAAAAAAGTGTTGTGGACGGATGAATCCAAGTTTGAGGTGTTTGGATCACAAAGAAGAACGTTAGTGAGACGCAGAACAAATGAAAAGATGCTGGAAGAATGCCTGACGCCATCTGTTAAGCATGGTGGAGGTAATGTGATGGTCTGGGGTTGCTTTGGTGCTGGTAAGGTGGGAGCTTTGTACAGGGTAAAAGGGATTCTGAATAAGGAAGGCTATCACTCCATTTTGCAACGCCATGCCATACCCAGTGGACAGCGCTTGATTGGAGCCAATTTCATCCTACAACAGGACAATGACCCTAAACACACCTCCAAATTGTGCAAGAACTATTTACAGCAGAAGCAGGCAGCTGGTATTCTATCGGTAATGGAGTGGCCAGCACAGTCACCAGATCTGAACCCCATTGAGCTGTTGTGGGAGCAGCTTGACCGTATGGTACGCCAGAAGTGCCCATCCAACCAATCCAACTTGTGGGAGCTGCTTCTAGAAGCGTGGGGTGCAATTTCTCCAGCTTACCTTAATAAATTAACAGCTAGAATGCCAAAGGTGTGCAATGCTGTAATTGCTGCAAAAGGAGGATTCTTTGATGAAAGCAAAGTTTGATGTAAAAACAATGTTATTTCAAATACAAATCATTATTTCTAACCTTGTCAATGTCTTGACTCTATTTTCTATTCATTTCACAACGTATGGTGGTGAATAAGTGTGACTTTTCATGGAAAACACAAAATTGTTTGGGTGACCCCAAACTTTTGAACGGTAGTGTATATATATATATATATATATATATATATATATATATATATATATATATATTCTATATCTATCTATCCAATTTGTTTACAGTGCACAGTTTAGTGAGGGATGCTGAAGAGTTGTAAAAGTGGGTGGAACTCCACTTTAAGTGGGACTGTACTGGGCAGACATGCCCTGCTCAGTACAGTCCCAGGTTCCTTTGTTCTATATCATTTAGGGATGTGGGCACAATTTACATACTCCACTCTAACTAGCAATTGTATTATATAATGGTTTCAGCTTAGTCAAACAAAGTAAGGTTCACTATATGCTCAGACTGTGTGCGTATGGGTGCCATTTTGTTTTAGAAAGTGGATATTGATATGCTCAATTTACAAAATGCAGGCTTCTCTGAAGTTGATGCAACAGAGAGACCTCTGTGATTGGAGGAGAGACAGTCATGTGATTTGACAGTTCATGTGACTCGACTCCTGGCTTTTTTTTTTTTAGTTTTCTACTGGGCTCTACCAGTTTTGGTTTCCCTAAGCCAGCAGAGCACAATGCATATTTGTACAGCATATTGCTGGGATTTATAAATGTGTGGAGGCCTTGTTTTTTTGTTTTTTTTTTGCTCTTGTTTTTTTAAGCCAGGTGGCAAGTCCACTGTTTTTTTTTAATGGACCCCTTTAGTGATCAACGTAAAAGTGTAGATTTAAATCAGAATTTTGGCCCTGCTGCAGCTTGAAGAAAAATAAATAGCGGCACATTTATAAACCACAGAGCTGTGCATAAAGTTGTGGAGAAGGCAGGAAACGCTCACATTCTCTCTATGAAAGTTTTACTGAGCAAATACAAGTTTGATTAAAATTTGGTCACATCGGGAAGTAACAAAAATTCAGTAATAAAGTATGTTGTAGAAGGAAGGGCTGTCCGCATTTAGATGTTTAGACATTCAGTTACCAAAGAAAGGAACTGAAAGGGATGGGAATAGGGATGTCATAGATCACAGCAGATGTAAACCCTAACTGGATGACATTTAGTTTGCTAAAGCACTGCTATTTGCACCTTTTTTATATTTTTTTGCATAATATATAATCCAAGCCCCGATTCGCCACCAGCAACAGCCATGTTGGCCAAGCACCCCATGCTCAGGGACAAGATGGGTTACACACTCACCTGTAATGTGGAGAAACTCCACCATTTTTGGTAACTCACATTCTTTAGGCCTGAGAACCACCTCTAGAAATAAAGATTGTCCATACAACATGCCTCGTGATTGGCTGTGTGTTACTGTGCAAGGCCCCACCCACCGCATTTTCTTGGATAGGACAGCTACCCACCTGCTGGTAGATGAAACCCTATACTATATTGTTTCAAATTCCTGGCAATAGGCCCGCTAATGACATCACTGGCCGAGGCCTTAATTGTCAAGAATACTTTTACTCTGATACCCCTAACTAAAATCTAGTGGAACCAATTGCCTTCAGAAGTCACCTAATTAGTAAATAGAGTCCACCTGTGTGTCATTTACCCTTAGTATAAATACAGATGTTCTGTGAAGCCCTTAGAGGTTTGTTAGAGAACCGTATTGAACAAACAGCATCATGAAGGCCAGGGAACACACCAGACAGGTCAGGGATAGAGTTGTTTAGAAGTTTAAAGCAGGGTTAGGTTCTACAGAGTATTGGCTCGGGGGCTAAATAAAAATGCACGACAAACTTTTCAGATAAAATTCCAATAAAATACATTTACCTTTTTGGTTGTAACATGATAAAATGTGGAAAATTTCAAGGGGTATGAATACTGTATATAGAGCAGACCAAAATGAGGGACAGAGGGACTTTGTTCCAAATGAGGGACAGTCCCTCGAAATCAGGGACAGCTGCAAGCTATGATGGTTCTGCTCAGCTGGACACTTTCCCAGATGACACACTCACTTCCAGGTGTACTAGTATTCACTTCAGAGGACTCTGGCCTGACAGGCCTTGTACATCCCGCTCATGTCCTGCACGCAACCATAATAGTCAGGACAACTACACCTGGTCCTTTTGGATGTTGAACTACCTCACCCGGGCTCTGTTAACATCCCTAGGGCAGTAGCCGACTGCATACGAAAAGCTCTAGGGTGTTGGGCTCCCATGCCCCAGTTCCCTAGGCCCCTCCCATCCTGACATTTTATATGGACACTAACTCCATACCTTTCCTCCTAAAGGGACCTAACACCCAATTACTCCTATCCCTATACCAGACTATATTGGTGTAGGACCTTCTAATGTGCTAGGTGGTTAGTGTAGAGCTGTTGGTATAGGAAAATTTACTTTAGCTCTAAGCCTGAGCTATTGCCTTTAATCTGACTGAGTGAATGTCAGATCTTCACAGTGATCCAGCGTTCTGCAAGCAAGTGTGTGCTGGAGGAAGAGGAGTTGTATATAGAGACTGTATATAGGAAGAGTTGTCCCTGAAGTTTGTTGTTGAAGTCAATGGGCATCACATAACCTCACATCCCTATCCAAGATATTACCCTCAACAAATAACAAACAAAAAAGTCACGGACTGTTCTCTGTCTCAAGAATGCCCCTGCACATATGGTGTGACTGGCTGTGCAGGGTGGAGAATCCCAGTTTAATTGCAGCCCCTTAGGAGGTGCACTACATTGGTAACAGAGCCAGCTAACTACACCTGCTAATCAGCAGATGCATAATAAACAGCTCTTTTATTGTCGTAATCTTCACCTCCTCAATTTCAGTCCTGACATGAATAATTCTGCACGGTGAAAGTCCAGCATTACCATAGGATGGCTGCCAAACTCTTCCATTTTCCTCACTGTAGGTCCCTATAGGTGGGTTCTCCAATGAAGCCTGTTCTGGGCCTACCACAAAGGGTAGTAATCCCAGCATTTTCGGGCACCTTGGTGGCACAGTTGCAGCGTCCAACCCAGCTATCAGCAGCCTGTCAAACTTTATGATAGGATAAAAATCTGCAGTGACTGGACACCATACCAATCTGTACTCACCTTTTTAGAGCCATTTGCGCTCAGGAATGTGTCCTTCGAATGCAGGAATTCTGCATTCAGGATATGCGTCCCTGAGCTCATATTCCCCGGATCACGAATACCACTCAGTACAGCATCAAGCCACCACGTATTTCAGCCTGTCAAAGATATTGACAGGGTGCTGGCAGCAGGATGGACTCTGCAACTGTGACACCAAGGTGCCTGAAAATGCCAGGATTTAACAGTGAAAGGCCAAATAGCCCATATGCATATAGCCTGGGGGGCGGCAACCTGTCGCTGGCGATCTACCTGTCAACCGTGATGTGTAGATCATGAACAGGTCCCTGCTTTGCCAACCCCCACCACTTAGGTGCCAGTCCTCCCCGCCTCTGCCCTCCTCCACTGCTGTCATCCTTATGAAAGCACAGCTCAGGACTTGTTAATATGAAATGTTAACTTCTGGCAGCTCCTGCCCTCCGTCCTGAGCTGTGCTGCTGTCCACTCTATCCTCTGTGTACACAAATGGGTAGGAGAATGTGTATGCTTGTGTGGGAGGTGTTGTGAAAGGGGCAGCAGACACTGCTATGGGGGGGAGGGAGAAGAGGCAGAGGACCCTGCTATAGGTGGGAAGGAAGGGGGGAAAGCGATGGGCACTGCTGGGGGGGGGGGGCAGAGGACACCACCGTGTGTGTGTGTGTGGGGGGGAGATGTGAAGGGGACAGAGGACACTGCTATGGGCAGGACCGGCACCAGCAAAGGGATGCTTAGGTTGCCAAGGTGGTGGGTGGGGCGTAAAATCTGAATCCCCAGCCACTTGCTGGGCATTTAGATTTTTAAAATGCCCGTCTTCCAATGATCCTCTGTATTTTCCTCCTGCAGCAGCTGAAAGCCAGCTTCCCCCCCCCCCCCCCACAAGCATTCAGTTACTGCAGGAGGAAAATCCAAATGCCTCCCCTGCTGCTCCTCCTTTCCTTGTTCCTCTCTATTTTTTGTTGCCTGCCCGACCCCTCCCCATGTGCTCCCATTTCACCAAAGCCCCCCAACAGGGCTCCTAAAAAAACTAAATTGTAAATTGTATCAAGAATGTTGTAAAAATGTATGAATAAGAACTACTGACATCGTCCACTGCTCTGACACTGTCCTCTGTTCTGACTGACACTGTCCACTGTTAAGGTTGGCTAAGTTTATATTTTTACAGTGACATTTGTTCTATTATATTTTTCTAAGTTGCCCTTACTATTTATAGTTAGGCCTTGCTAGTTGGGGGTTTTTTAAATTTTTTTTTTTTGAAGAGAAGGTGCCGAACCCCCGGTGATCTTTGACCTTTTTCATGTTGTTCAGGTAGATCTCTACCTTTCCAAGGTTGCCTAACCCCTGATATAGCCGGCTGTAACTTATTTGCTTGATAAGTATCCTTCCTTGTGTTTCTCCAATCTCATTATACACAACCATAGAACCGACGCTTGTCATATAAAACATGACTTGTCTCTGCTGTGTTGTAGGATGGGGTGCAGCATGCTCACGCATTTATCTATTCATCAGAAGGTGTTCATTTTTGCGAAGTGGAACAAAAGCGCGGAGGTAAGCTTATTTAAGAAATTATTTTGACGCACCTTGCTGTAAATTGTAATTATTTTGTATCGCAGTACACAATCCATGACAATAGAATGATTCATATTACATTGTACGTACACATGCACCTTAGAACTGACATCTCCAAGCACATCTTCTTCTTTTTGAGTTCTAAGTGGGTGATTAAAAGCATTGTACGTCTTTGTCATTCTTTAAAAAGTGTCCATTTCTGTTTTTATTTGTTTTATGCTTTGATGAAGGTAAAACGTCTGCAGCATTTTACAGGGTACATCATTCATGTCTCCAAAGCTACTTTTAGGAGTAGCTGGGACTCCGGACATCCATCAAGTACCTGAATTGCTTTTTGGATGATCTGGTTCTAGTTATATGGTCTGTCCTAACCCCAATTTTGCTGGACTGTTTGGTTTGCATTTAAATGTGGAGAAATATTGTCAAAGAAAAAAAAAAAATCTATATAGTAAATATAGATTTCTTCATTATAGATGTAAGCCCCATACAGTTTCCAAAAAACACTTTTTTGCTATAGAGATAATGTAAAGGACAGCTTCATCTTTGCACGTGTATGGTAACTCCAATTTCTAAATTCCTTTGGGTAGCTGCACCCATGGCTACCTCCAGAGGACCTTAGCAAAGGCTTACTTCTAGAAATGAATGGGGCCATGGCGTTCATGCACAGTATAAAAGGGGGGCCTGCTAGAACCTTGTTAGAAGTAACATAGCTGTCTGTAATCAGCACTGCAGGGGCATTTTTTACAAGAAAACCTCACCAATTACAAGCAATCAGTAAGAGATTTATAACTGTATAGCTTTTGCATAATGTATTCCAATTGCAGTGTGACCAGTTTTGAAATGGAAGATGTTGACCGCACATTTCATTGTAATAGCATTGATTAGTAAAATTCAGGGCATTTACTTACTCGCAGGTGCCTGGGGGGGGGGGGGGGGGGGGTGCCTTGGGATTACAGGAAGGGTTTGAGGGCAATAAGTTAGTAAATAACATTCTTATCCTATAAATGATGAAACCATTCACAGGTTTGCTCTAGAACCTTTCATGGGGTACTTTGGCTGCTCCATCATGGGAAACAAGCTGCCCATGTGTTGAAGAATTCTTGGCTGGCCAGCGCAGTTTGGTGAGTGTATATATATGATACAAAGCACAGACAACCCTTGGAGATGCTTCTAAGGCAGCTTTTCTCAACCTTTTTTGACTCCAAAGAACCCTTGAAAAAAACTTTTCAGGCCTCAGGAAGAATGCCCCTTGAATTGGTAGCCATTGGGAAGAATCCCCTTCTTTACAGATGGCTAGATCAATAATGTCATTGGTAACTTATCTGCGAGGAGGACGTTGCTCATTGCTCAAGGAACCCTAACAATTTATGGAGGAACGCTAGGATTCCGTGCAACCCTGGTTGAGAGAGGTTGTTCTAAGGTATGACCTTGAGGATGTATAAGCTAAGCTACAACTTCTTCTGGGTACTCTGGGCAGAGATAGAAAAATGTCAGGTGGCGCCCCAGTGAGAGAACCCATCTGTCAGGAAAAAGCATAGCATGTATCAAAACCCTCCTCTGCACCGATTGCCAGTCCTCTAATGGAAGCAATTCCCAATGTATAGGGCATTAACCTATGGTTTGGACAATAGCAGGCCAAATCTAATATAATCCAGCAATACTGCCAAGCTGTACTTAGAATTCTACAGGCTAACAGTGTGTATTCTGGTTACACCTTTCACCCAAATTGTGTTCATTCAGCAAAGATCAGAATAAACAACCCTGAGGACAGAACACACAGGGATCATCATAGCGAATGTTGGTCAGAGGTAATGAGTAACAGGGCCAGGAACTGGAACAACTTGCAGGAATGGAGCACCTGATAACACAAATAGTAACTAATCTGGTGCCTTCTACACTGTAGATGTACAGTAGATCATGTGAAAGAATTATGGGAAGTATTGAGAATTGTAGTTATCAGTGCCACAGACTGTTATTATATTGCAGCTGTCTCATGCACACAGGGTTTGAAAACACCCGTTTTACAGGCGTTTGGCTTTTTTTTTTTAGCTCGTAAAGGCACCTTTATGTTGACCTATGTATCCATGAACACATAGGCACTTACAGGCGTCTTATAAGAACAGCATTTTACAGGATGAAAATGAAAATAAGATCACAAGAGCGTTCAGGAGAGGACCAGAAAAAAATACACGCCTAAACACGCCTAAATGCTAGAAGCGTTTAGGCAAGTTTGAGCGGTAATGCATTCCAATGGCCAGAATAAATTAACATTTTGGGCAGTGTAGTCCATTACTGCTCAAACACTTGACGTGCTTAAATACGTGTGCAAATTGCAATACGCAGCTTTAGGCTCGTTTTTAATCAGCTTTTGTCCTACCAGGAGAAAAGGCGTTCAGAGGGGCTAAACAGATGCCCTGTGTGCATGAGGCCTAACAGTTACTGTACCCCTTAATGACATAACTGTTCCAGCAGTAGTATTATGGTTGCGATACCCAGGGCCAGGACAAGGGGTGGACGGAAGGGGAAGCTGCCCTGGGCACAGCGTGTAATGTAGCGATGGGGGGGTGCCGCAAGGCTGACAGGAGTAGTGACAGTTCCATCACTACTTCTCTTAGCCCAGCGCTGGGAGGAGAGGAGGAGAGAGCCGGACAGAGGTGCGGGCTGTGCTCTCTCTCCCCCTCCTCCTCATAAGCTTAATGAAGGGGGGTGCATTTTGGCATCTTTGCCCTTGGCACTGGATGATTGGCCATACCCATCCAAAATCAAGCAAACAATAAAATCCACCTATATGAATTGTTTTTATCTGTCAGTGGATTTGTAGTTTGTAGGTCTGTCCAGCTACCTTTTGTGATTCAAATAACTCTGCCAGGCCAGCCAGTAAAGTATAGTCACTTTATCTTTTAAAGAGTTTAAACAGACCTTTCACCAAATGCAAAAAGTGGCCCACCCCCACCCCACCCAATATAAAAATGCTGCATTCCACATTTAAAGAAGCATCCATTTGGAAAGTTGCAAAATCTACTTTTGCCAGCAGTGCCTATGTGAAAGTGATGTAACAGTCCTTCCGCTGAGATCCTGGGAATGTTGAGGATCATGTATATTGTGAGAAGTTGCAAGGACACTGTTCTAGAGTCTTGCCTTCAATTTTGCAGGAAGGACTGTGATGTCACCTTTTCTGGTTCCAAATCTAGGTGTAAGCTAAATATATTTAACTTGATGCAAGGTCTACGTAAGAACTACATTGGTGTCACCTCTGTACCCCCCACCTGTTGCTTGGACAATGCAAGAGAAACAACAGACTAATAAGTCACCAACTTTGTTCACCTGATTGGGTCCTAGTGCTGCCCCTCTCTCTCCCAGGCTATTTGCTGTTGTTGTGATGATGACAGGGGACTTATGTCAAACCAAATTCAGGTACACCTTCTAGCTGTATATCAAATGTTTTTGAAATTTACAACCACATTAAAGTAATACGAAAGGCATCACTTCCATTGGAGGGGTCAGAGGCAGGTCTTTTGTGCCTCATGTCCTCTTCAACTGCCTGTGCATGTCAGCACGGGCAGTGTGCACACGTCTCCCTATAGTATGATCCTGAGAGCGCACGTGAATGGGTGGCCCCACGGAACCCTGAAAGGGAAAAAAAAATCTATTAATTGGGTTTTATATATATATATATATATATATATATATATATATATATATATATATATATATATATATACCTGGGCTTTATCTTTAATTACACAACTAATGCCACAGTAACTATACCCAGTGCTGTTTTTACAGCCATCATGTACTGTATACAGACATATATTTAATAATACCATTGTTATTACTAACCACAGATTTTTCTTTATGTTCTTTTTCTTCGTTTTTTGTCCGACTTGTGTGTAGGTCAGCCAGTGATTCATTCTGGGATCAAAGAACTTCGGGTCTTGAAGACAACGCAGTCTGGATTTGAAGGGTTTTTTAAGGATAAATTCACAACACTCCAAGACGCGAAAGACCGCTGCTTCTCCACTGTGGTCAACTGCAAGTGGAGATACAACACCAATCAAGGGGTTAGCTTTGATTCTAAATGGTGCGTAAAGAGACTTTCATGACCAGCACACAGCAAATGCTTAATGTTCCTACAGAGGTTTGAAGAAAGGAGGTTTAGTAATATATAAATTCACAGAAAAAAGGCTGCATTCACGCTTGACTAAAGAATTGACCAAAGAATTAATTTTCCCCTCGATGATAAGTGGTCCAGGCCCTGAGGCAGCAAAGCAAGCCCAACTCATGATGTTCCCTCCACCACAATTTACCGTCGCAATGATGTTTTGATGCTGTGCCCTTTTTGTGCCATACATAGTGCTGGGTTCAATTTTTGTTTCACCAGTCCACAAAACATTTTCCCAGTAGTGTTGTTGTTTGCCAAGGTGCTCCAAACTTCATTGGAGAGCAGCGGCATCCTCCATGATGATCTGCCATGGACACCCTGCCTGTTCAAGACTTACATATGGTAGACTCAGAAACAGGGATGTTTTCCAGTTCCAATGATGTCTTTAAGCCTTTAGCTGTTACTCGTAGGTTTTTATTTACTTCATTAAAGCAAAGCTCCAGTCCCCAAATGCAATTTTTTTTTTCTAAATGCTCCTAATGCTTTAACATTTGGATACTGTCAGTAATGTGTTCCTTGTTTGTTCTTTTTATATCAAGGAAATCTAACCTGATCTTGGAAGCAGGCAGGGTCCATCGCGGTTGTTTGGCATCTGAAGCTCGCTTGTCTATGTTTCCAGGATTCAGTGCAGCTGGCTACCCAGCATGCACCTCTCAATCTCGCGCCTGTGCAGTAATGCCACTGCTCGGCGCTGTTTCTTCATGACAGGCAATGGCGGCGTCGGCAGAAGTTCCCGACCCATTGTTATGGAAATCTGTCAATCAGAGGACAACCCAGAGGACAAAGTGGAGCCTAACTCCCAATCGCGTCATTTCCATTCTGGAAATCACGTGAGATTTCAGTATTAGACAATTCCAATAGACTCCTGGGATAGATGATGCATGTTCCTTTAAGTGCAGGTTTTATTGCCAAAATTCTAGGCCACATCATTACATGATCTTTGCTAAAGGGCAGGATCAATTACTCAAACCTTTGATTCTCCCCTTCAACAAAGATCACATGACCAATGTAATTAATGTAATTGGCTTATAAATCCTGTGTGATGTTTTTTCCTTAAGGCAAATTATGAAAGAAATAATTATGGATACATTTGCTGGACCATATGACAAAGGAGAGTACTCTCCATCCGTTCAGAAGACTCTTTATGACATCCAAGTGTTGGGTCTCAGCCGGATTCCAGAGGTATTTTCACCTGTAAAGAAAATGGTGTTTACCCCTGACAACTTTTCAGAACTAACAAGCGTGACAAATATGCCCCACCCCTCTCATAACCACACCTTATCTTATATATTGTATATTAAAATGGACAGGGCAGTAAAACGCGTAGTTCACTGACACTGTCTGGGCCACCACCTCCTTCCACAAATTACTATTGTTTTTTTTACATTTTGTATTTTGGATAGAATGGTGAAGGGTTAGAACTTTCAAGTTTTTATTGCTGTCTCTGTCTCCATTAAGGAGATGCACCCTCTCTGATTGTCCTGATCTCCAATATCACCGGGAATGAAAGTAAGGGTAAAGTCAAACTTTCCCACCAGAATAGGAATAGAGGAGAAATATTCCAATGGGGTCTGGTGACAGTTTCCCAAGAGAGCTTTCCTCTGACATTGGAAAGATATTCTCTCATTTCCTGTTGAGCCTCCAAGACAGGAAGTAAAGGCACAGATGGCAAAATAAACACTTGCAACTGTTTAACCCTCTCCTACTCTCTCCCACGGTATCTGCAACAGGGTCACAGACAGCAATAAAAAAAAAAATTAAAAAATTATAATTTAACATTAAAATATTATTTGCGTGTTTTGTTTTTTTTCCTGCCTCTTGCATGTTAGCTAGAGCTGCACGATTAATCGTTAAAAATTTGCGATCTCGATTCAACCCCCCTCACGCTGCTAATCAGCCATTTCCGCAATTCTATGTAAACAGTGCAGAGCCGAGCTGTCAAAAAAAAAAATCAAACGATAGAGAATAGATACAAAGTATCTTTTACTTCTTTTTAGATCAAAGGGATGAACTTCGGTCTGTAAATGAGGTCAGTTTAACCGCTTAAAGACTAAACTTTTTTTGACACTTGTTGCTTACAAGTTAAAATCAGTATTTTTTGCTAGAAAATTATCTAGAACCCCCAAACATTCTATATGTTTTTTAGCAGGGATCTTCAGACTACGGCCCTCCAGCTGTTGCGGAACTACAACTGGAGGGCCATATTTTAGAGACCCCTGCGCCTAGAGAATAAAATAGCGGTCGTTGCAATATTTAATGTCACATTGTATTTGCGCAGCGGTCTTTCAAACGCAATTTTTTGAGGAAAAATACACTTCAATGGATTAAAAAAAAAAAATAAACAGTAAAGTTAGCCCGATTTTATAATGTGAAAGCTGATGTTACGCCACAAGAATCGTGGGAGGATCGTGATCTTTATTCTAAAAAAAAAAAATTGTGATTCTCATTTTATTCAGAATCGTGCAGCTCTAATGTTGGCCTATGTGTCTATGCACACATAGGCGTTTAGAGTCAGGGGCGTTTAGAGAGAAACAAAATCCACAGCCAGTGTGTCCAGGAGCAGCAGAGTTTTGGAAGAAAAAACAGTTGATCGCCTAAACAGGTCGTAATACGCCTACGTGCTAGGCGCATTTATCGTTTATTCATTTCAGTGGGCAGAATAAATTGTCGTTCTTCATACATTTAGGCCAATATATATTCTGCTACGTGTCTTTGGTAAAAAATAAATAAATAAATGAGTGTAGATTGATTGGTTTGCACAAAAGTTATAGCCACTACAACCTATTGTGTGTGTGTGTGTGTGTGTGTGTATTTATATGTGTATATATGTGTGTTTTCCTGGTTACAGTGAACATAACACCAATGGTTCCTCTTTTTTGATATAAAGCACCTCGCAGCCATTACTTCTGCTTTTTTAAAGCAATTAATAGAATTGTAAAGAAAAGGACATTGCAGAGAATTGATTAAAATGTTTTGTTTTCCTTAGAAAAACAATAGAACCAATATATCTCAAGTAGCCAAACCCATTATTTGTATTTGCCCTCACTTGTACATGGTTAACAGTAGTATCTTTTTTCCCATTTACGTCTTTCAGGACAGCACCATAGAGAGACCTTGACTCCTCCCCTTCTGAGGAAACACCGCCTTCAACTTTTAGATTTAAACCTCACCGCTTCCCCCCGGCCCCTCAGTTCTGGTGTTTCCTCCGGTGGGGAGACATCGCAAGGAACCAGGGCTAAACAGCCAGGGAGGCTGAGGCTAATTGCAGGCTGAGCAGAGGGGGGTGGATCGGGCGCTCTCTCTCTCTGTCTCTCTCCTGCTCATTTTCCTAAAAAGACTGCAGTCTAAGGGGCTAGTGTGGCTGGGTACCTTTTAAGACTGCACATCACGCTCCTCCAGCTTCTCTTAGTGAAGCTGTAAGCTGGAGGGGTCCGTTTTCGTTTTGCCTAGCAGTGGCATAGGCGGAGGCACAGGAGACCGCCCTGCACTAGCAGCCAGCGTGGGAGCTCTGAGCGCTGGGTCGGAGGGCGGGTGACGTCATTTCCGGCGGAGGTCAGTGCTTCCGTCTGACCCGTGACTTCCGGTTCCGGTCGCGGTGAGGAAAACGGACCGCGCGTTCGGCTGGTGCTGCCTCTGACCTGCTGTGGGGACAGCATACAGAAGCTTGGAACACCACTGTACTCTAAAGGAGATGTCGGAAGCAGAGGCTTCAAGAACCGCTCCAGGAGAATCCTGCACCAGCCACTCCAAGGTAAGAGGAACCCTGGGGTGGTGTTCCCTTACCGCTTCCTGTAAGCTCCACAGGTGTAGAACTCCCCTTGGTGGTGAGGGGGGGGGTGTGACTGGGTCCCTGGTGGTGGTCGGTCCCGGGAAGTGCACCCCTGGTGGCCCTCCGTGTTAGTGCTGGTGGATAAGTTTGCTGATTGCTCCCTCTTTTTTAACTTATTTTACAGGGCAAAGCTACAGAGAAAAGCAAGTCGCCCCACAGTACCAAGAAAAAATGCCCCTCATGCAGAATCACAATGGGGGAATCTTGGTCTAAGCCCCTCTGCAGGGAATGTATAGAGGGGTTAGTAAGGGAGCAGTCTGAAGAACAGTCTTCAGATTTAGCAGCATCCGTTAAGGAGCTTTCTAATACGGTGCAGACCTTTAAGACACTATTTTCCAGTCTTCAGTTGCCACAGCCGCAGGTTATTTCTCCACCAGCACAGCTGAGTGTCCCTCAGTCCTTAATGGATGCTCCCTCGGGAAGTGGAGAGAATCCAGGAGGTGCCAGACTCGAGGTTGAGGAAGAGCCTGATAGCGAGTCTTCAGATCCCCAGGGGGAATCAGAGGGAGAGGAGGTGGAAGGGGAATCCACAAGATCCTCTCGCTACAAGCTTTCCCTGGAAGAGGTGGAGGAGCTCCTAGGAGCCATTCATACCACCCTAGGAATCCAGGAGGAAAGAAAGAAGCTATCACTCCATGACCAGATGTATAAGGGACTAGGGGAACATAAAAGGAAGGTGTTCCCGGTCCATGAGGTCTTGGTCGACGCCATCAAAAAAGAATGGCAAGACCCCGAAAGGAAACCTTTCCTTTCAAGAGCACTTAAGCGTAGGTTCCCCTTTGCAGAAGAGGAGGCGCTGGTATGGAACAAATCTCCTAAGCTAGACGCAGCCTTTTCGCAGGTCTCCAGGCACACTGACTTGGCCTTTGAGGACATGGGGGCACTCCCAGATCCCATGGATAAGAGGATAGATTCCCTTCTGAAAAAATCCTGGGACTCTTCCCTAGGGAACCTCAAACCCGCCATGGCGTCCACAGTCGTGGCACGAAACATGGAGTACTGGCTGACGCAAATTAAAGCACACATAGAGGCAGGAACGCCTAAGGAAACAATCCTGTCGTCTTTCCCCATGCTCCTTAAAGGAGTAGCTTATCTGGCAGATGCTTCAGCTGAATCGGTGCGTATGTCCGCAAGATCAGCCGCATTGTCTAATTCGGCAAGAAGAGCCTTATGGCTTAAAACGTGGCAGGGAGATACCGCATCCAAGGTTAAACTTTGCGGCATTCCTCTCACGGGGGACTTGCTTTTCGGACCAGGTCTGGAAGCCGTGTTGGATCGAACGGCTGACAGAAAAAAGGCGTTCCCTTTTAAAAGGAAACCGGCAGAGACTAAAAGAAAGTCTCGGCCCTGGAAGAAATTGGACCCCCCAAAATCTGATCAACAGAAAAAGGGGTGGGGACAAAAAGGGAAAGGGCGTGGGGGGGCTATTTTTCGCCCTCCTGAACAGCCCAAAAAGACAAAGTGACAGAATAACGGTGGGAGGAAGATTGGGGGCCTTCCTTCCACAGTGGGAGATGATCACCTCCAACCATTTTATTTTGGAAGTCATAAGAAGAGGGTACAGGTTAGAGTTTGCAGAACCTCCACCATGCAGACTCCTGGTAACCACGCTACCGAAATGTGCAGAGAGGTCAGCGGCTCTCCTTTCCTCCCTCCAGGAGTTGGAGGAACAGGAGGTGGTAGTTCGAGTTCCAGAAGGAGAGACGGGCAGAGGCTTTTACTCCCACATTTTTGTGGTGCGCAAACCCTCGGGGAAGTTCAGGCTCATCCTGAACCTGAAGCCTCTGAACATCTCGCTCACCTACAGGAGGTTCCGAATGGACTCGATCTATTCGGTAAAAACGCTCCTTCCTCCGAACTGCTTCATGGCATCGGTAGACTTGAGGGATGCCTACCTGCACATTCCCATTGCAGTTCAGTGTCAGAAGTTCCTCAGACTGGCGGTAAATACCAGAGAAGGGACGTTTCATTGGCAATTCAGGGCCCTTCCCTTCGGGCTATCCTCGTCCCCCCGCATCTTCACCAAAGTCATGGTAGAAGTCTTGGCTTTCCTACGGATCAAGGGCATCTCAGTGATCGCATATTTAGACGATCTACTACTTTTTGCCTCTTCCCCGGAACAACTGTCGCAGGACCTACAGTTCACAAGGAACATTCTAGAGGGTCTAGGTTGGCTCTTAAATCTGGAAAAGTCCAATTTGACTCCATCGCAAAAGGTAGTCTTTTTAGGTTACCTGTTGGATTCAACAAAACAGAAGGTCTTCCTGCCAATGGAGAAGATCCAGAAGGTAGACAAGGCAATGTTGTTACTCCAGGGCAGCCAACAAATATCAGTAAGAAAGGCTATGTCAGCCTTAGGGTTACTGACGACAGCACTTCCAGCAGTTCAATGGGCAGGGTTACACTTTCGCCCTTTACAACTCTTCATCCTGAGTATTTGGGACCACAGTCAGGGGTCTTTGGACTCCCTGATAACTATACCAGGCCAGGTCAAGAGATCCCTATGGTGGTGGCGAAGAGAGGCCAATCTCTCACAGGGTCTGGAGTGGGTGCTGCCGGTGTCCAGATGCGTCACGACCGATGCGAGTGGCAGGGGTTGGGGGGCGCATATGGAGGACCGGGTGGCTCAGGGCATCTGGCGGAGGGAGGACGCAAGAAGATCCTCCAACTGGAAAGAGCTGAGAGCAGTAGCCTTGGCACTCAGAGCCTTTCAAAAGGAACTTCAGGGACAGCATGTGAGAGTCCGGTCGGACAACTCCTCAGCTGTAGCCTACATAAACAGGCAGGGGGGTACCAAAAGCAGGCCCTTGTGGACCCTGGTAGAAAGCATTCTCAAATGGGCCGAAGTAAATGTCCTATCCCTCTCGGCAGTGCATCTGAAGGGGGAACAAAATCTGGTGGCAGATTTCCTCAGCAGGAAACGGCTGAGAGAAGGCGACTGGGTTCTGAACCAGGGGGTTTTCGAGGCAATATCCCAGAAATGGGGAAGGCCATGCATAGACCTCTTTGCCTCGAGAGAGAACAGGAAGGTGCATCTCTTCTTCTCCCTAAACAGGTGGGATGGAGCTCTAGGGGTAGACGCACTGGCTCAGAGTTGGACTTTCGACAGGTGTTATGCCTTCCCCCCACCTGTACTGATCCCAGCCGTTCTAAGAAAGTTCCAGCTGGAAAACACAACCCTCATTCTTATTGCGCCACATTGGCCCAGGAGGCCTTGGTTCTCCATCCTGAGAAGTCTGGCAGCGGAACCCCCCTGGCTTTTGCCAGTTCAGGAGAATCTCCTTTCCCAGGGGCCAATCTGTTGTCCCCAGGTGGGGAGATGGAACCTCGCGGCTTGGCTACTGAGGAGGGATTGTTGAAGAGCAGGGGTTTCTCAGATAACTTAGTGAAGACCCTCCTAAATTGCAGGAAAAAAGAGACCCAGGTTATCTACCAAAAAACGTGGAAGCGTTTTAATAGCTGGTGCACAGAAACTTCCTTTGATGTTCACAGCTCTATAGCGGTCTTAGAGTTCCTGCAAGCAGGGGCGGACAAGGGTTTAGCCCTTGGCACCCTGAAAGGACAGGTTTCCGCTTTGAGTGTGTTTCTGGAGAAACAACTGGCCTCCGATCCTTGGATCGTTAGATTTTTTAAAGCATTGAGTAGGCAGAGACCTTTGAGGGTCTCCCCCTTCCCAATGTGGGATCTTTCTTTGGTCTTACAAGCGCTTACAGGGGAACCTTTTGAGCCATTGGAGACGTGTACGCTAAAATGGGTTAGCCTCAAAACGGTGTTTTTGGTGGCAATCACTACGGCAAGAAGGGTGAGTGAACTCGAGGCCCTCTCCATTAGGGCACCCTTTTTTCAGATATTTCCGGACCGGGTAATTTTTAAAACCGATCCGGCCTTCTTGCCAAAGGTGGCCTCGGTTTTCCATAGAGGCCAGGAAATTGTTTTGCCAAACCTTTTGTTTGAATCCTGTGAGGGAACAGGAACATAGGTTTCATAAACTAGATGTAAGAAGGTGTGTCCTGCAGTACTTGGAGGATACAAAACCATTTAGAAAATCTGATTCCTTTTTTGTGTTATTTTCAGGAACCAGGAAGGGAGACAGAGCCTCTAGGCGCACCATAGCTAGGTGGTTAAGGTTAGCCATCAGCCAGGCCTATATAATTAGTGGGTTGGAAGCCCCCAAGGGTATCAGGGCACACTCCACTAGGGCAGTGGCGACCTCTCAGGCCGAGTGGGCTGGTGCGTCTCCGGAGCAGATCTGTAGAGCGGCAACGTGGTCCAGATTCGACACGTTCGTGAAACACTACAGATTGGACCTTCTGTCAGCAAAAGACCAGGCTTTTGGGCGTAAGGTTCTGCAGGCAGTAGTCCCACCCTAAGGTAAGGTGCTCGCTCATCCTCTCTATGGTGCTGTCCTGAAAGACGTAAATGGGAAAATCGGAGTTACTTACCGGTAACGTCCTTTTCCAGGAGTCTTTCAGGACAGCACAGTTACCCACCCTACTTTAGGGACATTCGTGAAGAGTTCATCGCAGAAGAACGTCAGGTAAGATCAGAATTATTATGACGTGTTCTTGTGTCTCCCCAGCTAACCGGAGGTCCTCTTGAAGAACTGAGGGGCCGGGGGGAAGCGGTGAGGTTTAAATCTAAAAGTTGAAGGCGGTGTTTCCTCAGAAGGGGAGGAGTCAAGGTCTCTCTATGGTGCTGTCCTGAAAGACTCCTGGAAAAGGACGTTACCGGTAAGTAACTCCGATTTTTTTTTTTTTCCAGATTGAAGAGATTGAAGTTATTTTACCGAACAAGCATTATTTTAATATTGACCTGAGCAAATTTGGCCTAATCAACCAGGATGAGGTAAATGATCTCAAATCTCAATACTCCGGTGGTTAGATGGGTAACATTTATCTGAATTATATTCTCTTGATGTAGCTTTCAGGCTTTTGCTGTTCTATATTTTAATGTGTTTGCACAGAAAAAAATAATTTGTATTGTATTTTTTAAACAGATCTTGCTTCCCTCAGACAAGCCCTATGGAAATATCACTGGCAGTGTCCGAAGAAGAATTCCATCAAAGCTATAATTTTTGCAGGGGTAAAGGAAGTGCCTGCTTACCAGTGTGATTTACTACTGACAAAAATAAAATATTTAAAATGATTGCATTCACCTAAATTGTACTTTATTCGTTTAGGAAGAAAGCATTTTTTTTTTTGTATTTCTTTATATAGTGCCAACAGTTTATGCAGTGCTTTACAATATAAAGAGACAGTACAGTTACAACACAATAAAATATAAGAGGGTTAGAGAGGGCCCTGCTCATAAACTCATATGCTTACAATCTAATAGGGTGGGGCAAGTGGTACAAAAGGTTGTAACTGTGGGAGGATGAGCTGATGGAAGTGATAAAAGATTAGTTTGATAAGCTTCCCTGAAAATATGAGTTTTCAGGGATCACCTAAAGGCAGCCAGAGTAGGAGATGGCCAGACAGATTGAGGTAGAGAGTTCCAGACAGTGGCGATGCGTCCATACGGGCACCGACCCCTCTCTCCTGTCACCCCCTCTAGCACCAATAGATAGATTCATGCATTACGTGAATATATCTATGGCCGCCGCTGCCACCCCCTATTCAACCGCCCGGCCCCTTTTCGGGCACCAGATTTACAGCGGCAAAGGGGGGGGGGGTGTTTTTGAAGCACCTGATTAGAGCCATAGGTCATGCTGGGCACTCGCAGGTCACTCAGCTGTGTTAGAAAGGTGAATGAATATTCGCTGTCCTAACACTAAACCGCCTCTCCGCCAATCAGGTGCTTGGATCTGTTACCCCGTCACCTGATTGGCTGAAACGACAGGCGCTGTGATCTGCATTTAGCATGATTATAAATTCAGTGTTTACTCTATATTCAGTCAGTGCAGGCAGTATATTAATAAATATATATACACGTGTGTGTGTGTATATATATATATATATATATATATATATATATATATATATATATATATATATATAAATATTCTGCATCCAGTGCAGCCTATATCTACAGTGCATTCCGTGGTGTACTGTTTCTAGTACACTTCCGGCGGTGTACACAGTATAAAATACAGAGCATCCGTAGTACAGTTGCTAATACAGTGCAGGCGGGGTACACAGTATTTAATACAGTGTGTAAAGTTTCTACTAAACTTCTGGTGGTGTACACTTTTAAAAGTTCCTTGGTATGGGCCTTTTTAGCCACGTGTGCAGCAGATTGCACCGTTGCTGTTTGAAACATGTGTCTGAAGCGTATCAAGCGTGTCCAAAACAGCAGCCGCTGGGGCACCACTTGCTTGACCAGACATATGATGACCTGCCATGCAGTCTTTTGGCAACAGCACTTGAAAGACCCACATCAAAGAAAAAGGCAGACTTCTCCTTGCTCCTCATCTGGGATCTCCAACCCCACTATACATCCAGTCCTCTAAAAAACCTGCACTGAGAGGAATGAAGGTATAGCAATAGGTGTCCTAAGTACTTGCAGCCAATCTGCTAGCAGTACACCATCTGATTTTAGCAGTCAAATTTACTAAAATTACCCCAGTTGCTGAACCGTAAAAAGAAATTTGGTCCTAGCCATCCACATGCTCAGCGTCTGAATGCTAGCTTGGCCAAATTGTTAGCACTGCAACTGCTGCCTTTACAACTGGTAGACTCTGCCCCCTTTCGTGAATTTGTGGAATGTGCTGTACCTCAGTGGCAGGTTCCAAAAGGCCATTTCTTTTCACGGAAGGCCATTCCGGCTCTTTACCGGCATGTAAAAGGCAATGTTTTGGCATCATTGGACAGGGCGGTCAGCAGTAAGGTGCATATTACTGCTGACTCATGGTCCAGCAGGCATGGGCAGGGACATTACCTTTCCTTCACGGCGCACTGGGTAACTCTGCTGGCAGCTGGGAAGGATGCAGGACAGGGTTCAATATTGTTGGAGCTTGTCCCGCCACCAAGCCCCCAAAATGCTAGTGGTGATTCTGCCACAGCTCTCTCCTCCACCCCTCCTCTTTTTCTTCCTCTATGGCATCTTCTGCAGATTTGTCCTTTGAACCAGCGGTGCTCCGTAAGCGTTCAAGGGGCTACGCAAGCAGTCAGGCAAAAAGATGCAATGCGGTGCTTGAGGGGACAGGAGCCACACTGGGGCAGAGGTTCTGTCAGCTCTGCAGGGGCAGGCTCAGAGGGTGTTGACGCTACGCCAGCTTCAGCCAGGAATGGTTGTATGCAACAATGGCACCATGTTCCATGTTTGGCACACGTCTTGAATTTGGTGGTGCAGCGGTTCTTGAGCAGGTACACAGGCTTACAGGATCGCCTGAGGCAGGCCAGAAAAGTCTGTGGTCATTTCCGCTGGTCATACAATGCCAGTGCTCAGCTGGCTGACATTCAAAGGGAATGCAACCTGCCCACCAATCACTAATTTGTGACACGCCCACCAGGTGGAACTCAACGTTGGCAATGCTGCAGCGGCTGCACAAGCAGGAGAGGGCCATCAATGAGTACCTGTGCGAGTATGGCACCAGGACAGGGTCAGAGGAGCTTGGCTTCTTTTCGCCATGCCAGTGGCTAGTGATCAAGTATGCATGCACTGTCCTGTCACCATTTAAGGAGGCCACAAGGATGGTGAGCAGCGACAATGCATGCATCAGTGACACTGTCCCTCTAGTCTTCCTGTTGGAGCACACGCTTCGTGGAATAATGGATAGGGCACTTGAGGCAGCACAGTGGGAGGAAGAGGAGGACTTCTTACCACTCAAGGCCCCCTTTGTCCAGATAGCTTTCCTGCGGGCCCGCCAAACACACAGGAGGAGGAGGATTGTGTTAGCATAGACATGGAGGATAACACCAAGCAGCAGTCTTCAAGGGATGGTTTTCAGTCCCCAGAAACCCAAGGAGTTGTACGTGGCTGGGAGGAGGTTGTTACGGATCATGTGATCCTTAGTGACCCAGGGGACTCAGAATCGAATGCCTCTGCAAACTTACGCTGCATGGTCTCCCTGATTCTGCAAAGCCTGCAAAAGGATCCTAGGATTCGTGGTATCAAGGAGAGGGATCATTACTGGCTGGCAACCCTTCTTGATCCACGTTACAAGGGTAGGGTTGCAGAACTCATCCTGCCTTCGCAGAGGGAGCAGAGGATGAAACATCTTCAGGAGGCCTTGAAGAAAGGTATGTGCAATGCATTTCCAGAGCCTGGGAGGTTACAATTTCCTGGTGCTGGACAACGTGTTGCTGAGGCTTCGTCCAGTCAGAGGAAGAGCGGTGGAGAAGGTGGCCGGCTGACCAATGCCTTTAAACACTTTTTCAGTCCTCAGCACCAAGGTCTGATCAGTTCAAGCAACCATCGCCAGCATCTGCATTACATGGTGCAGGAATATCTAGGGACGAGAGCAGAATTGGAGACCTTTCCAACAGAGCATCCACTGGGTTACTGGGTCTTGAGGCTGGACCACTGGCCAGAACTTGCTCAATATGCAATTGAGCTACTGGCCTGTCCTGCATCCAGCGTTCTTTCTGAACGCATATTCAGTGCTGCTGGAGGGTTTGTAATGGATCATAGAGTGCGCCTGTCTACAGACTCCGTTGATAGGCTCACATTCATAAAAATGATTCAGCCTTGGATCAGCAGCTATCAAGCACCTGATGCTGATGTAACTGATTGGATTTTCCATGGATAGAAATGGGGTTGTGACCTGTCCACTTGATTTTTATAAGAATGCACCAACGTGCCTCCATCCCAATAATTACAGAGAAAGCAGAGAATGGAAGCGGGACTTTATGTGAGGCAAGTTGGTGAATGTATACAGATTAAAAAGAATGTCAAGATGAAATATCGGAGGCAAATCTTATATAGGATGAGGTTGTTCAAAAGAAATATTGCAGGGTAATACTGGTATAAAATTTAATAAAAGATCTTGAAACCAGGTACAATCGTGAATGAACACGTAAAAAATCACCATGGAGCATATTGTAAACAATATATAAACAGACATAATTCAATTATTGATTATACAGTTGCAGAGAAAAATACATTTTACTGTAAAATATTATGTGCATCATAGGTTAACTCTACGCGTTTCTTGGCTTGTAACCAATCGTCAGGAGTCATGATGCAATTGAGCTGCATTGAAACAAATAACCGTATATTAATATATGTACAGAGGTATGGAGGAAAAAGACATTGGGGATGCAAGTAACTGATATACTCACAGATAATGCATTGGTCAGTATTGACCATTACATAAAAGTGCAGCGTTGATCCGGGTCCACCAAATCTCCCCCGGGGTTGAGGCAGAGAGCGAGCCCCAAGAAACGTCGGCCACGGCCATCAATGGGGCCAAGGCACCCGCGGGGGTCGCCAAGCCGAGGCAAACAATAAGGCCCAGGAGACAGAGGAAGAACTGTGGAGGTAAAAGGAAAATAAAGTGTAAGAGGTATTCTAAATGTAGGGGGTGAAGAGTGAATGTGGGGGGAAGAAAACTGCAGTGAGGGGCCAAGGAGAAAGTGAGTGTCCATGTGTGAATGAAAGCCCAGAGCGGAAGATAAGTGTGGGGGAATGAGTGAAATAGGTGTGGGTGCATCTAAGGAAGCCACTGCTGGTGTCAGTGGAGCGGTGTGGAGGTGTGCAAGGGGATTACCTGGGAAAAGAATGCCGGGCCAGGCTGCATGCCGCAAGGAGAACATGGCGAAACCTCGAAGGTACCCGGCCAATGACAGCCGTTATATGGCCGCGGGCCAGGGACGTGCTCACGCCAGCGTCATGCAAGGACGTGATGACGCGACGGGGGAAGCGAGGGGAGGGGCAGCCGGAAAACACATGCGGCCACCTCCCAACCCCGCAGCGCCAAAGCGCTAGATGGTAATCCACTGGGTGCCCCGCTACGCGGAAGCCAGCGGCGCCGCTAGTGGGACGTGGAGAGCATGACGCCGATGCGTCAAGGTCAGGACCCGCCCCCGTCAGTGGTGGGACGGGTGACGGGTCATGGACTGGGCGCATCGCAACCCCGGGGGATAGATCAAATAGATCCCAGCATCAGCTGCATCAGGGGAATGATTGGATGAAACTGTGGTGAGGAATAAAATATTATAGAAGGAACTGAAAAAGGGGAAAAAGGAAATAAAAAGAAAGAAAGGCAGAACAAGAGATGCAGGAGCAAATAGTCTCTGCCTTGAAATAGATTAATTGGTAAAAACATTGACACAATAGACACACAATCTTGCATAGAGTTAATTCGATATGCAAAAAAGTGTGAGATATAAATAATAAAAAGCTTTAGCCCTGAATTAAACCAGTATATTGCCTGACTAAAGGGAAAAAAACACAAAAACAAAAAGTAAAAATAAAAAATATATATACTTACAGAAAAGACTTGAAGGTGAGTCCTCATGCACACGGACGTTTTTACAGCCGCGTTTTTTAGCGTTTTTTACAGCTTAAAAACGCCTGTCTATGTTAGTCTATGGATTCATGCCCACCTAGACGTTTTTGAGCTGCAAATAGCCTAGGCGTTTTTAAGCTGTAAAAAAAACCCAGGACCAGTGCGTTCCGAGGAGCGGCGCTAGAGCTGTAAAAACGCGAAACGCGGAAAAACGCGCAAAATCGCGACCGCCGCGTTTTTTCGCGTTTTTTAACTCCGGCATTTTTTGGTTAAAAAGAGATGATTGGACACTGTAATCTCTGTAAAAACAGGAATTTCCTGTCTGGACATTAGATTACTCAAGAGTCCTTTGCACAGCCGTGTGACTGTGGTGATATTGGCTTCAAGATGGCTAGTGCAGTCTCTCAAGTAGAATTAATAAATGCGGTACAGGCCCATCCAGAATTGTGGGATGTGGCACATCCACCTAACCCTAACTCCTAACCCCTAACCCTAACCCTAACCCTAACTCCTAACCCTAACTCCTAACCCCTAACTCCTAACCCTAACTCCTAACCCCTAACCCTAACCCCTAACCCTAACCCCTAACCCTAACTCCTAACCCCTAACCCTAACTCCTAACCCCTAACCCTAACCCCTAACCCTAACCCTAACTCCTAACCCCTAACCCTAACCCCTAACCCTAACTCCTAACCCCTAACTCCTAACCCCTAACTCCTAACCCCTAACCCTAACCCCTAACCCTAACTCCTAACCCCTAACCCTAACCCCTAACCCCTAACCCTAACCCCTAACCCTAACTCCTAACCCCTAACCCTAACTCCTAACCCCTAACCCTAACTCCTAACCCCTAACCCTAACCCCTAACCCTAACCCTAACTCCTAACCCCTAACCCTAACTCCTAACCCCTAACTCCTAACCCCTAACTCCTAACCCCTAACTCCTAACCCCTAACCCTAACCCCTAACCCTAACCCCTAACCCTAACTCCTAACCCTAACCCCTAACCCCTAACCCCCTCATGAGGATTGCCTCATCGATCTTTTGCATGACAGGATCCATATTTCTCAGAAAAATACTGAAAAATACTGAAATATACTGAAAACTCTGAAACACTCTGAAACACTCTCTCCTCTCTCTCTCTCCTACCAAAATGGCACCGACACATGCTCATTAACATATTTTCTTTGGTTTCTGTGGCATTGTGGGAAATTTGGGAGTGTATATAGCTGAGAGATGTGTTTTTCATTGAAAAACGCTACTTAGCGCTAACGCGGAAAAACGCGCAAAAACGCGCAAAATGTGCAAAAACGCTAATGCAAAACGCGGTAAAAATCGCGTTTTTAACGCCGGTTTTTCCAGGCGTCGAACCTAGCTTTACAGCTCGTTTTTTAAAACGTGCATGTGCATGAGGACTAATAAGAAAAAAAAGAAAAAAAAGACAAAAAAGGGAGAAAAAACAAACAAAAA
Organism: Lithobates septentrionalis; assembly: GCA_037952835.1. NCBI lineage: Eukaryota > Metazoa > Chordata > Amphibia > Anura > Ranidae > Lithobates > Lithobates septentrionalis. The sequence continues at coordinate 211,270 of JBBDGP010002350.1, read as the reverse complement.
ACAACTTTAGCCCTGAATTGAATCAGTGTTTTGTCTGACTAAAGGAAAACAACTAAGACATAGATTTTTAGCCCTGAATTAAATCAGTATTTGTTTGACTAAAAGGAAACGGCTAGGACAGAAAAAACAGAAGAAGTAGATAGAGTGTTAATGATGGTATCAATGAAGTAGGATGGGCTGTAATAATATAAATCCTATATAGCGTTTAAGGGAGAAAAAACACAGATCAAACACATTTAGTTGATAGTATCAATGTCTGGCTGATTGAGTATATATATATAAATAATACTTGTACGACTCTTGCACTGAAATTAATCAATGATCAAGAGGGGGACCATGGGTCTCTATAAAGTAAAAAATACTCAAGAAAAAGAAAAAAGCAATGAAATGAGAATGGATAGTATAGTATAAGAGAGTAGGAATAAATAGAAAAAGAAGGGTTGACATGAAAAACTTTGAGAGTAGGTTGGAGTTGGTGTGTGTAGAATTGGAAGGTGGATTAATCAGGCCACAGGAAAACGGGTGTCTGGCACCCTGGTAATCATATGGCAAGAAATGGGGTTGTGACCTGTCCACTTGATTTTTATAAGAATGCACCAACGTGCCTCCATCCCAATAATTACAGAGAAAGCAGAGAATGGAAGCGGGACTTTATGTGAGGCAAGTTGGTGAATGTATACAGATTAAAAAGAATGTCAAGATGAAATATCGGAGGCAAATCTTATATAGGATGAGGTTGTTCAAAAGAAATATTGCAGGGTAATACTGGTATAAAATTTAATAAAAGATCTTGAAACCAGGTACAATCGTGAATGAACACGTAAAAAATCACCATGGAGCATATTGTAAACAATATATAAACAGACATAATTCAATTATTGATTATACAGTTGCAGAGAAAAATAAATTTTACTGTAAAATATTATGTGCATCATAGGTTGTTAACTCTACGCGTTTCTTGGCTTGTAACCAATCGTCAGGAGTCATGATGCAATTGAGCTGCATTGAAACAATAACTGTATATTAATATATGTACAGAGGTATGGAGGAAAAAGACATTGGGGATGCAAGTAACTGATATACTCACAGATAATGCATTGGTCAGTATTGACCATTACATAAAAGTGCAGCGTTGATCCGGGTCCACCAAATCTCCCCCGGGGTTGAGGCAATTAATCTATTTCAAGGCAGAGACTATTTGCTCCTGCATCTCTTGTTCTGCCTTTCTTTCTTTTTATTTCCTTTTTCCCCTTTTTCAGTACCTTCTATAATATTTTATTCCTCACCACAGTTTCATCCAATCAAATCATTCCCCTGATGCAGCTGATGCTGGGATCTATTTGATCTATCCCCCGGGGTTGCGATGCGCCCAGTCCATGACCCGTCACCCGTCCCACCACTGACGGGGGCGGGTCCTGACCTTGACGCATCGGCGTCATGCTCTCCACGTCCCACTAGCGGCGCCACTGGCTTCCGCGTAGCGGGGCACCCAGTGGATTACCATCTAGCGCTTTGGCGCTGCGGGGTTGGGAGGTGGCCGCATGTGTTTTCCGGCTGCCCCTCCCCTCGCTTCCCCCGTCGCGTCATCACGTCCTTGCATGACGCTGGCGTGAGCACGCCCCTGGCCCGCGGCCATATAACGGCTGTCATTGGCCGGGTACCTTCGAGGTTTCGCCATGTTCTCCTTGCGGCATGCAGCCTGGCCCGGCATTCTTTTCCCAGGTAATCCCCTTGCACACCTCCACACCGCTCCACTGACACCAGCAGTGGCTTCCTTAGATGCACCCACACCTATTTCACTCATTCCCCCACACTTATCTTCCGCTCTGGGCTTTCATTCACACATGGACACTCACTTTCTCCTTGGCCCCTCACTGCAGTTTTCTTCCCCCCACATTTACTCTTCACCCCCTACATTTAGGATACCTCTTACACTTTATTTTCCTTTTACCTCCACAGTTCTTCCTCTGTCTCCTGGACCTTGTTGTTTGCCTCGACTTGGCGACCCCCATGGGTGCCTCGGCCCCATTGATGGCCGTGGCCGACGTTTCTTGGGGCTCGCTCCCTGCCTCAACCCCGGGGGAGATTTGGTGGACCCGGATCAACGCTGCACTTTTATGTAATGGTCAATACTGACCAATGCATTATCTGTGAGTATATCAGTTACTTGCATCCCCAATGTCTTTTTCCTCCATACCTCTGTACATATATTAATATACGGTTATTGTTTCAATGCAGCTCAATTGCATCATGACTCCTGACGATTGGTTACAAGCCAAGAAACGCGTAGAGTTAACAACCTATGTTGCACATAATATTTTACAGTAAAATGTATTTTTCTCTGCAACTGTATAATCAATAATTGAATTATGTCTGTTTATATATTGTTTACAATATGCTCCATGGTGATTTTTTACGTGTTCATTCACGATTGTACCTGGTTTCAAGATCTTTTATTAAATTTTATACCAGTATTACCCTGCAATATTTCTTTTGAACAACCTCATCCTATATAAGATTTGCCTCCGATATTTCATCTTGACATTCTTTTTAATCTTCTTTTTAATCTGTATACATTCACCAACTTGCCTCACATAAAGTCCCGCTTCCATTCTCTATTTTCCATGGATGTGGGATCCCTTGAAGACTGCCTATGCTGATTATCCTATTCCTCCTCAATCTTGATGATGCTAGCTTCCAACAATATTTTTAGTTTAGGTTCCCCTTAATATCCATACCAGACCCAAAGGGCCTGGTAATGGACTGGGGGGGGGACCCATGTCGTTTTTTTCATAGCTTTTCATCTATATTGCCGGGACCCGACAATACATTACAGCCGCGAGCAGTTTTAAATTACTTTTTTTCCTTTAGAAATGTCATTTTGCTGTGGTATTGTTCTAAACACGGGAAAACTGCACCATTTTACAGGCATACTATAGACACCCCCCAGGCACGATATTTAAAGGAATATTTCATTTTTATTGTTTCACTTTAAGCATTATTAAAATCACTGCTCCCGAAAAAACTGCAGTTTTTAAAAGTTTTTTTGCATTGATACATGTCCCCTGGGGTAGGACCCGGGTCCCCAAAAACTTTTTATGCAATAACTTGCATATAAGCCTTTTAAAATTAGCACTTTTGATTTTTCATGTGCGCGTGTTCAAACTCATTTTTTGCCTGTTCGCATGTTCTGCAAACTGAACCAGGGGGTGTTCGGCTCATTCTTAATATGTATGGTAACAAGTCCTATTTGCAACCTCAGAACACCCAATAAGGAGATGGTATGCATCCGGACAAAACTGCAAGGCATGTTCACTAATGCCAGGAGCCTGGCGGACAAGATGGGAGAACTAGAGCTGCTACTGTATGAGGATACAGTAGTGATTAGCTGGCAACCATTTAAGGGTGTTCCCTATATCGCAGGGCCAGGGAGGGTAAAAATTATATACATGTGAATGTAAGGGATGACATCACTAATGGAGCAAGGGAAGAGGTGGAAGGGTAGAGTTACAAAGGGAGAAAAACAAGGAGAAAGTAATACTAGGAGTATGCTATAGGCCCCCTAACCTGAGGGAGGAGGGGGAGATGTTCCACAGTTTGGAATGGCGGCAAGGATGGGAAGTGTCATTATAATAGGGGATTTTAATTAGCCAGACATAGACTGGACGGAAGGAACCGCGCATTCATCTAAGGCTCGCCATTTCCTAAATGTCTTACAGGACAATTACATGGGTCAGATGGTAAATGCACCAACAAGAAACAAAGCGTTACTAGAAACCTACTGATTACTAACAATACAGACTTGATCGTGGATGTAGAAAAAAGGGGGCCACTTAGGAAACAGCGATCACAGGTCAATTCGTTTCAGCATAAATCACACAAATAGGAAGCATAAGGGTAATACAAAGACACAGAGTTTCAAAAGATGCAACTTCCAGAAACTACGCTCCTTGCTAGAAGATACTAAATAGGATAAAATCTTACGAACATAGAACACGGAGGAAAAATGGGTGTGCTTTTAGGAGCATATTAAATAAGAGTATTAGCCAGTGCATCCAAAAGGGTAATACATTTGAAAGAGCTAATAAAAGCCCTGGGTGGCTTAATGCCAACGTAAAAATTCATATAAAAGCAAAGCAGAAGGCCTGCAAAAAATACAAGCAGAGGGAACATCATCAGCATTTCAACTGTACAAAGAATGCGATAAGAAATGTAAGGGTGTAATCGGGGTGGCTAAGATAGAACACGAAAGGCACATAGTGAAGGAGAGTAAGAGAAATCCCAAGAAATTCTTTAAGTACACAAATAGTAAAAGAGGGAGGACAGATCATATTGGCCCCATAAAGAATGATGAAGGTATTCTGGTTACAAATAAAGTTGAATATTTTGAATGTATTCTTCTCCTCAGTCTTCACGAGGGAAACCAAAACTGCAATGTTTGTCCTCATGACATGTCACAGGAAGCACCACCGTGGTTAACAGAGGATAAAATCAGAAACATACTTGAAAAACGTTGTGGTTGTGAAGCCACTCTAACCTGTATACACCATCAGCACTGCCTCCTATTGTAGTATCCCCCTCTGTGTGTAATTTTTAAAAATAAATGCTGCAAATACCTAATTTCACTGCCGTGATTGCGATCACACGACTGGCCAGCTTTCTCCTTTTCTTCTCTGAGATGCAGCAGGTGGGGCTGAGATTCCTCTGCTGATGTCAGTCTGGAGGGGAAGAGGAGAGGAGGAGAGAGCTGGCTGGTGGTCATGTGATCGCAATCTCGGCTCTTAAATGAGGTATTTACAGCATTTATATTTATAAATCATTCACAGAGGGGCCACTGCAATAGGAGGCAGTGCTGATGGTGTATACAGGTTAGTGCTATGAGAGCAGCAGGAGGGGGGAGGGGTAACACACACACAAGGAGGACACAGGCGCAGATAGCAGGCTGTTGATAACAGAGGCACATAAACTGACCACGGTGTCTGGTCTCAGCAGCCATGATACACTGTGGTCAATTTACAGAGGGGTGGGGAGAAACTGGCAGGATCAGCCAGGTTTTTTAGGTGTTACAGGGGGCCAAATGACACAGGACAAGCACTGTGTCATATAACACGCTTTAAAGGAGCAGGATCCATTTTTTGGGGGGTTAAAAAACGCTTTAACATAAATGAGTCACCTGGACCAGATGGCTTGCACCCGAGGGTCCTTAAGGAACTCAGTCAAGTAATTGCCAGACCTTTGTTCCTAATTTTTACAGTGGAGAATGATGGATGAAGGGCGCGTGATCAAGCTCACATCAAAACATATAAAATTTATTTCAGAGGAAATAAAGAAAAAATAAAAACAGTAGAATAATACCAATACTACGTATCATGCAAACAGGTGACAAAATGTAAAAGACATCAAAAATTAAAAATAGGTTAAAAATATATCAAGAGCCCATGTTAAGGCAGGTATTTAGAGTTGGCTAACGCGTTTCGAGGATGACCTCTTCATCAGAGCCTGTTTGAGAACCAGGGTGCAGTCTTTAATCGCCAGTAGGCCAAAGTATGTACATCAACATGATGGCTAGTTGGACAAAGCGGCCTGAAATGGAAGATGCGATTTTCTGTGTTCCATACCAGTCCACCATCAAGCGTTCTATGTGATAGTATATGGTGTGTGGGTTCTCCTTTAAGTATGTAGAGAGATGGTTATGGGGTGGTGTGGACCTGTCACTGGCTGGGTGGAGGGGAGATCTTAGGTATTGTCCAGTAAATGGAGGATGGAGGGGGGTGGAAGTCTCACGAGAGAATGCTGCAGCTGTGTGTGTTCGCAGCAGTCACTCCACACCACCCCATAACCATCTCTCTACATACTTAAAGGAGAACCCACACACCATATACTATCACATAGAACGCTTGATGGTGGACTGGTATGGAACACAGAAAATCGCATCTTCCATTTCAGGCCGCTTTGTCCAACTAGCCATCATGTTGATGTACATACTTTGGCCTACTGGCGATTAAAGACTGCACCCTGGTTCTCAAACAGGCTCTGATGAAGAGGTCATCCTCGAAACGCGTTAGCCAACTCTAAATACCTGCCTTAACATGGGCTCTTGATATATTTTTAACCTATTTTTAATTTTTGATGTCTTTTACATTTTGTCACCTGTTTGCATGATACGTAGTATTGGTATTATTCTACTGTTTTTATTTTTTCTTTATTTCCTCTGAAATAAATTTTATATGTTTTGATGTGAGCTTGATCACGCGCCCTTCATCCATCATTCTCCACTTAGCCTACCTGACCACCCCGGGGTCATTCTCTGGGCAGCGGGACAAGCATTACCATCTCTTCTAGCTTCGTTACAGTTTACAATACTACTCTTCCCAAAATCAAATCAGACCCTCACAAGCGCAGGAGTAATTTTTTCCTTGTCCACAATCCTAATTTTTACAGCCTACTGACTGGTGTGGTACCAGCTGATTGGAGAAAAGCCAATGTAGCACCAATCTTTAAAAAAAGACCAAGATATATCCCTGGGAAATACAGACCAGTTAGCCTAATATCAATAGTATGGAAGCTCTTTGAATGGATGATAAGGGACTATATCCAAGATTTTAGTAATGAAAACGGTATCATTAGTAGTAATAAGCATGGATTAATGAAAAATCGTTCTTGCCAAACAAATCTACTAACCTTCAATGAGGAGGTGAGCTGCCATCTAGATGAAGAAAAGCCCGTAGATGTAGTGTATCTGAATTTTTGCAAAGGCATTTGATTCAGTTCCCTACAAACGTTTACTATACAAGCTAAGGTCTGTTGGCATGGACCATAGGGTACCTGTATTGAAAACTGGCTACAATGGCGAGTTCAGAGGGTAGTGATAAATGGGGAGTACTCAGGATGGGCCAATGTGGAAAGTGGGGTCCCCCAGGGTTCTGTGCTGGGACCAATCCTACTTAATTCATTCATAAATGGCCTGGAGGATGGGATAAACAGCTCAATCTCAGTACTTGAGGACAATACTAAGCTAAGCAGGGCAATAGCTTCTCAGCAGGATGTGGAAACCTTGCAAGAAGATCTGAACAAATTAATGGGGTGGGCAACTACGTTGCAAATGAATAGGATGGAAAAGGACCTGGGGGTCCTAGTAGAGAACAGGGTCAGCAACGGCATGCAATGCCAAGCTGTTGCAAGCAAAGCCAATAGAATATTGGCACGATAATTCTCCCACTCTACAAGACTCCGAGCACACATGGAGTATGCCGTCCAGTTATGGGCACCAGTCCTCAGGAAGGATGTGCTGGAAATGGAGCGAGTACAGAGAAGGGCAACAAAGCTAGTAAAGGGTCTGGAGGATATTAGTTATGAGGAAAGATTATGAGCACTGAACTTATTCTCTCTGGAGAAGAGACGCTTGAGAGGGGATATGATTTCAATGTACAAATCAATGTACAAATACTGTACTGGTGACCCCACAACAGGGATAAAACTTTTCAGCGCAAGGGCATTTAAAAAGACTCGCGGCCATTTACTAAAATAAGAGGAAAAGCGATTTAACTGGAAACAGCGGAGAGGGTTATTTATGGTAAGAACAGTAATGCCCCATACACGCGGTCGGATTTTCCGATGGAAAATGTCCGATCGGAGCGTGTTGTCGGAAATTCCGACCGTGTGTGGGCTCCATCGGACATTTTCCATCGGATTTTCCGACACACAAAGTTTGAGAGCAGGATATAAAATTTTCCGACAACAAAATCCGTTGTCGGAAATTCTGATCGTGTGTACACAAATCCGACGGACAAAGTGCCACGCATGCTCAGAATAAATAAAGAGATGAAAGCTATTGGCCACTGCCCCGTTTATAGTCCCGACGTACGTGTTTTACGTCACCGCGTTTAGAACGATCGGATTTTCCGACAACTTTTTGTGACCGTGTGTATGCAAGACAAGTTTGAGCCAACATCCGTCGGAAAAAATCCTAGGATTTTGTTGTCGGAATGTCCGAACAAAGTCCGACTGTGTGTACGGGGCATTAGAATGTGGAATTCTCTTTCACAAGCAGTGGTTTCAGCAGGGAGCATAGATCATTTCAAAAGACTATTAGATGGGCACAACATACAGGGATATACAATGTAATATTGACATAAAAGCGCACCCAGAAAAGATGGACTTGTGTCTTTTTTCAACTTTACTAACTATGTAATTATGATAAGTACAGATCACACACAGAGCGTATTCATATGTTATAAATGTTTATTGTACATTTTGGAGCACCGACAAGCATCAGCAATCGTCTTTCATGGATCTTCTCTGTTAATAAAATACATCTATATTTCCTGTGAGGTTTTCAGCACCAACAAGTTTAGAAGCACCATTATGTTCTGGTCCTACACTTAGAAAGTTCAACTTTATTCGATTGATTGTCACCAAAATTTTATAAAATAACTTTTTAATTTCTATTATTATATTAATTTACAGCAAAAGGGTAGCATGTAGTTAAAATATATCCCACTGAAAAGGTCAGTCTGCTTGATATAAATTCCTCAGTTATGGATGCATCTAGACAGTTTCGATCACCTACTGTCCTCTTATAGCTCTTGCACATTCCAATGAGATCTCCACAGCAGAACTATTAGCTCCACCCACACCAGCAGACTCCTCCCACTACATTCACGGCGTGCGACACACCAAAGTAACAGAAGCAGCAAGCAGATCTAGAAATGTAGGAGCTGAGATCTTGCTGTTAGAGTCCCTGAGAGATATAAGAAGCCTGAGGGTGATTCTACCACCAGCACCCACCCAGATCTGAAATACAAATTTTTAGTGGACTTTTAAGAACTGCTAAAAATATCAGTATGTGACAGTTTCAAGGAATTTGTAGGAATTATGATATTATCTATCTATCTATCTATCTATCTATCTATCTATCTATCTATCTATCTATCTATCTATCTATCTATCTATCTATCATAAATATGAGTAGCTCTTTAATAAACAATCTATAAAATAAGTTAAATGATATTTTCACTATGCCAATGCTATTGTTTCCAATAAAGTATATCTAAAGCCATTTTTTTTTCGTTCCAGATAAAGTAGGGACAGTATAAAGCCCCTTATGACTTTTTTGTTGCCGGCGTGCCATTGGGGGGGGGATATCAGTCTTCACTTCCTGTCTCAGCGGCACTACAGGACATAAGAAGAAATCCCCTCTTTTCAGGTGTCACCTGAAAAGATGTGAAATCAGATGTTTCTCTTTATTTCTGTGCTGGTGACAACTGTAGAATGTTCCCCTCACATTATGTCTGAGTGATGTGTCACCAAGACAAATAGAGAGGGGTGAATCTCTCCAATGGGGACACAAAGGACAAGAAAAACCGACTGAAGTTCTAACCCTTCCACACTCCAACCCAAAGTTAAAAACAAAATTGGTGAAAAACCCTCAATCTTAATACATTAGCACACTTTAGAACTTATATTTATTGAAATCTGTCTTCTGTTTGCAGCCTCTGACTTCTTTCCAATCCTTCTTTAAAATGTCACTTTTGTTTTCAGGGTGGCTACATTGCCAGGGATCCCTGGCAATGTACCAGGGATAACGAAATGGCGGACCGTGATCCAGACCCGGACCAAGCGACAGTCCTGTCCGGACCATGGCCGCCACTTATCAGCTGTGTAAGTTCTCCCGAGTTTCCTGCCTGGCCGTCGCTGTCATCCTCATGGCAGGTAGGGGGCGCTGCAGATCAGGACGAAGAGCAGGAGACTTTTCAAATTAACAAGCAGGTAATCACCTGCTTGTTATTATAGTAAGTTGGGCAGCTCCTGCCCTCTGTCCAGATCTGCAGCTCCTCTCGCCCCTGTCTGCTGTGATGATGACAGCGGCGGCCGGGCGGGAGACTTGGGAGAGCTCACACAGCTGATGAGTGCCTGTACTCTGCCAAAGGTAGGACAGCGCAGGGAAGGCTTACATTGAAAGGGGCACTCTGAGGTGGAGGGGTAATGTGATGAAAGGGATACTGTGTTATAAAGGGACACTATAATGTAAATGGGCACTGTGATGTAAAGGGCACTATGATGTAAAAAGGAACTGTGATGTAAAGCATGTGAGTGTGGAAGGGTTAGAACTTCAGTCAGTTTTTCTTGTCCTTTGTGGCCCCATTGGAGAGATTCACCCCTCTCTATTTGTTTTGGTGACACATCACTCAGACATAATGTGAGGGGAACATTCTACAGTTGTCACCAGCACAGAAATGTAAAGAGCACTATGATGTAAAGGGGCACTATGATGTAAAGGGGCACTGTGATGTAAAGGGGAACTGTGATATAAAGGGGCACTGTGATGTGAAATGTAAAGGGGCACTCCAGTGTAAAGAAGGGCTGAGAATTGAAGGGGAACTGAGGAACTGTTTTTAAGGGGGGGGGGGGCTATGATGTAAATGGGCACTAAGGACACTGATATAAAGGGGGTAACTGTGATGTTAAGGATTGGCTAAAGACACTGATGTACGGGGGGGGGGGGGGGGGGTTTGTGATTTTTTTATAGTGCAAATATAAGATTCGTACCTCTGCCAAAAGAAAATCTTACTGACTGGACCTCCGTTAATTTTAATTTAAGACCCCTGCCCTTTACGAATGTGCTTCTGCTATAGCTTGGTGTGGTGATACTCTGCATGCCAATGCTTTGGCTGCTCGAAAGAGCAGCATTTCAAACCACTTGATTGGCACCTCCATGAGGATGGGCTGGCATGTGCTTTCTTATGATGCTGGACATGACGGGACATTTAATCCCAGGGTCATGTGATCTTTCTAAGACACCTACTGTGCACGCTCTTGACTGGAAGTTAGGGGTTACAACGCTTAGCAGGAAGGAGCAAGCAGATTTTCTAACAAAAAATTGTAAGCATTTGAGGGCGTACGTGGAGAAAAAAAGGCTGCCGTGGTGGATATCAATACTGTAATGTAACAAAAAAAAGTTTTGGCTTTAGGTATACCGTAAACTGCGTTTAAATATATTTCATTAGATCACAAGAAATTCTAGTTCCCTGTCTAGAAACATCTCATTGATGAGCAGAATAGTCCAAGCTATAGGGCTTAAAGGACACCAGAAATACACATTTCATCAGAAGAGGGTCAAATATGTTCAAGAAGACTGCATACACTTACCATTATACCATTATCATAAACTAAACATAATAAGCAACATACGTTTCTGTATTCTAGTCTAGAATTACAGCATGGATTTAATTTATCAAGGTGTCTGAAGAAGCCATTGTTTTAGACAACCAACACTCATAAGCATGCCAATGCATTCAAATGAGACGCCATTAAAACACTTTACTCTTAGTGCTGTAAAGGCACCTGTCCAAAACACACTGCTGTTATCTAATTTATTTAATATAAATCACTTACGAGCCACTTTGTCAGTTCCTAACGCGTTAAAGTCACACATTACCATTCTGTGCATTAAATGTGTAGGGTGTAACATGGTACAAATTGGAACACCCCCAACCTGATCCACCGGGACAGTGCTTGGAGAATTCTTCTGTCTTACAACAGCTGCCATGTTTTTAATAAGCGCTGCTGTGCAGGCCTCTGACAGCAAAGCTGCGACATTCATTCACAGAGATAAGTGAAAGAATGAACTACAAGCCCCATTTGTCACCAAGGCATTTTTGAATAGGCTGCTAATGCACAGAAACGGTCCTAAAAACCCCCAAAAAAAACACACGCAGCATTGTTTTTTATGACGCAGTGCACTACAACTTATGGCAGCAATGGAGCTGCATTGGTGCACTGGGGTGCCATTTAAAATAAATGGTAATGTATTTTGTTTAAGAGTTTGTTTCAACCCTTAGTAATTCGGTAGCAAGTGAGCAGTTTTTCCATTGACAGTCTGTATTGGTATTTGTGTCTTCCATACTGTACAGTGAGAATGAAAGAAACTATTTGATTAGTTGCTAAAAGCAATATGGGCTGTTCAAGACAATCCTTCCTTCAGACACCTTAATAAACAAGGTCTAGTATATTTAGTTTGGAGAAAAGAAAACATACAAGGGAACACATGGCACAGTTCATGAATAACTGAAGCAGAGATTACAGGCTTTTTTAATACTAAAAGTACTAAAGGGCTAATATCACAGGAGAAATAATTTAGCATCTAATGATGTCCAGGAAAGGAGCCCACCTGTTGGGTTTTTATTGCTGGTGTTGGGTGAGTCAATTACCAAGTAAATCAGGTCAATTACCAAGTAAATTTTTACTAAAACCAGATTTGGCTGGAGTCAACGCATTTCGGTGACTTAAAAGTTTCTCCTTCATCAGGGTACAAAGTGCTTCAGGAAGGGAACATAGATCCTGGACTTGAGCAATATAAAGTGACCTTCAGGTGGTGTTTTAGATAAGTAAAATGGGCATTTAGGTTGCAATTTTAAAAACAAACTCAGCAATTAGTTGAAGGGGGGGGTGGCTGAAGTTCGGCATTCAACAGGCAGGCAGGTGACCTAAGGTGCTTATTCTTAACTTGTCAACAGTATCACTGCCAGAGCACCCTAAAATTATTTAAAAGAAAACATAGTAAAGAAAAAAATATGCAAGGAGGTGGGCGAGAATGAGGGGTGCTATTGGTCCAACTTGGAGTTGGGCTTGAAGTAGATTTGTTCTGAGTAGAAGCTTTAGTTTAACACTGAATAGGACTCATTGTGTTCTATCAAACTTATAGACCCATAAGATGAATATACGTATAAGTACATTTCTGGGAAAACAAACTATATGGGAATTTTCCACCAAATGCTGTAGGCTCCTCGAGGGCATGGACTGATGTAAATGTACAGTATGTAAAGCGCTGATTAAATTGATGGCGCTATATAAATATCTGTATTAAGGGAGGGGGAGGGAGTAATAATGACCATATCAGAAATATTTTTTTCTATAGCTTCTGTTTCCTTGTTGGGGTAATGGTGTTACTATTTTCACAATTTTTGTAAAGAGTATTTCCAGCCAAAACCTAAAAGTTATACAGTATGAAATCCCAATCAGTTTTTTTGCCTTCTGTGTCCTGTAGGAGAGATTTTCCCTCCTTTCCTGACCTGGGGACCTAACAAGAAGTAAGAAGAAATCTCTCCAAAGTGAGAGGAATGTTGAACAACTGTCCCAACAATGGGTGTGCCCATTGGAATCTTTCCCCTCTTCTCCCATTCTGGTGACCAATGAAAAATTGTGCATTTCCCATACAAACATAATAAATAGTCTGCCTTCCTTACTCTAGTCAAGCGAAAAATACAAGTTTTGGCTGTAGATGCACTTAAAAAAAAAGTTATACAACCTTGCAAAATTGCAACCATACAATGAAACAAACATGTACAAATATTGTAACACTACATCATAATGAGAATTGAGAACAAAATATATTGTATGGCATGTTTTCATGCATAAAATAAACTTTCAAACGTGGTATCTACAGGAGACAGCCATATTGTGGACTGAACCACCATGCAGCCTTAAAGCTCACATAGAGCTTATGCCAACACAGAGATGAGAGGCACATGTGAATAGCTGGGCCTAATGAATAGAACAATTACTGTACTAAGCGCATATAAGTATACTCTAAAAACATATTACGGCTGGCAGACATGGGCCTATGAGACAAGATGACACTCAAACACCATCTTCCACCACAATGCATCAGGAAAACAGCACTTCTTAACATTATTTCTAAACTTCTGGTGGCTTCAGATGACTCTTGTCAGTGGTGGGTCATCAGACATCACTGGAACATGTCAAGAGTCTGGCAATGACATGGTCATATGTGCATGGTATGACTATTCAGGTCTGGCAAGGGTAAGGTACTCATATTAACTGAAAAAAAACTGTGACTTTTTCCATCACTGTGGCAGTTTGTTTTTTTGTAATTTTAGGCAACTGTGCTGCTGTGTACAAGAAACTGGTCCTTAGAACTCGTCAGAGGAAACTGCTTTTAACTAATGTCAGGGTTCCTAATTCAGTTTTGACATCTAAAGCACAGCATTTGAGTGCAGCACAAACTCAGGGGAGAACAGGCTTACTCTGGTATCACCTACCAACAGGAGCTAGCCTTAGAGATTTCTGTGTTTTTATGGCTCAAGGACCATTTTGGAGATGACAATGTCCCTATTGAACAAGGGCTTCTTCCATGGACAAAGTGCTGACAATATGGAGATGGGAATAAAGGTGAGCCTTTTGTGGAGCATGTTCCTGGTCAAGATGCAATGGCCACCAGCAGAGACAAAGCAAAACATGTAACAGCAGTATAAGCAATACTTTCAGAAGGTAGATACCCTAAATGTTAAAGGTATGTGGACACTCCTACAAATTATTGAGTTCAGGTGTTTTCAATAATAGGTACTCTTATTGTTACAGTGTACAAAATGATTTTAGACAATTGTTCTCTTCCAACCATGTAACAAGAGCTTGACGAAGGCCCTTTTTGTGCACAAGGCCAGCTCCATATGGACATGAATTGATGTCATGGTTTGATGGTGTGGAGAAACTCAAGTGGTCTGCACAAAGCCCTGACCTCAACCCAACTGAACACCTTTGGGATGAATTAGAATGCTAGTTCTTTGCATCCAACATCCTGACCTTACAAATGCTCTTTTGGCCTAATGGGCACAAATTCCCATAAACACACTCCAAAATCTTGTGGAAAACCTTCCAATTAGAATGAAGGCGGTAAAGTGCAGGTAGGTGGTGCGCAGATGGTTAAAAGAGTACAACGCAAGACTTACCAAGATTCACCTTGTCTGGAATGCACTCTGTTTTTATCATATGAAACTTTCCCAGAGATGACCTTGTAGAGGGGTCAACAAAGTTCAGCGCCCATCAAAAAAGTGACCTTGACTATGCAGTAGACTCCCCTTTGTATGTCTATTATCTTTACATTTTTTTTATAAATCCAGCTTTATAAAGATTGTCAAAGCTATAAGTTCTAAACTGATTCTACAATATGGGTAAACACCTTAGGAAAAATATATTGCACAGGCTTTCTAAAGTGTGCTCTCTTGTGTAGCTCACCAACAACAGCTACTGAACATTTTTCAAATAAGAGCCACCAAAATTTAGCAAAATTTGCAAACATTTTTTCTACCTCTCCTGAAATTTTAAAATAAGTTTAACTCTCACCCTATATTCTACGCAACCCTCTTTTTACAAAGTTTTTTTACACACCCACTCCCCTGAGCCCCACCTCTTCCAGGATCCATAACTTACGACAGTTGAGAGCTATGGACTTGTAAACTCTCGCGGTTAGGAATCCTCCAGGATATATTATTGCTGGCTTGGAATTGGTGGCGGATTTCCATATTGTTGGTCAAACAAAACACAATTGTCCCGTGGCCACAAAACAAGCCAATGTTTTCTTGTATTATGGAGGTGTGTTCTTCGTATGCTGCATCTGCAGGGGCTTTACATGATACTCATAGATTTTTAGAGCTGGACCCAACTTCAGGGAAAGTCCCGTTAAGACATCATTTCGGGTCATCAGAAGAAGAGATTTCCCATCAATTTCCTATGACAGAGAAGGAGAAGGAAGGTGGGGTGGACAGTCAGGAGAGGAAAAGAAAAAAGAGGATGGTGGAGATAACAGAATGAAAGAATGAGAGCGTGAGAGATATATTTGGAGGTGGGGAAGGAGTAGAAAGACGGGGAACAGACATGGGGGGAGGCAGAGGAAGAGACAGAGAGAAAAAAAAGGGCGAGAATGAGAACAAGAGAGATGGAGAGAGAAAAGGAGATGGAAACAGAAAGAAGGAGAAAGAGTAAGAGATTAATATTCACCTTTCTGTCATCCATGGCAACTAATGCAATGTCACCTTTTGCCAATTTAGCATAGTCAGAATATGTTTTTTTTATTTCATTTGCCTCTTATTTGTGATTTCATTTTGCAATTTACTCTTAGCATCTATGTATCTATGTATCTATGTATCTATGTATCTATCTATCTATCTATCTATCTATCTATCTATCTATCTATCTATCTATCTATCTATATATATACACATATATATATATCTATATCTATATATATATATATAGATATAGATATAGATATAAATATATATATATATATATATATATATATATATATATATATATATATATCGATATATATATATAAAAATATAAAACAAGGAGTGAAAAATTGAAGGGGGTCTGAATACTTTCCGTCCCCACTGTATATATATATCACATATCTGTGTTTAGAGTGCCCCCTAGAGCTGAATTTAAATTATAGCAGGCAATCAACACAAAGAAAGTAGCAGTGCAGGCACAGAGGCACAGCAATAGCTGTGTTCTACAGTGGGGAAAATCATTATTTGATCCCCTGCTGATTTTGTAAGTTTGCCCACATGCATAGAAATGAAGGGTCTATCATTTTTTTTATCATAGGTGTATTTTCAATGATAGAGGCAGAATATCAACCAAAAATCCAGAAAGAACACACGATACAAATGTTATAAGTTGAGTTGCAGTTCAGTGAGTAAAATAAGTATTTGATCCCCAACCTACCAACCAACAATAATTCTGCCCCCCCACAGACTGGCTGCAGTATGTCCTCATGTGGTACACAGATTAGTCCTGTTAAGTTAAGAAGGTGCTCCTAACGACAACTAATTATGTGTATAAAAGACACCTGTCCACAGAATCTCTTTCCTCCAGTGGCCGTGGTTTGCTATCATCGGCGGGACGGGGACACTACAGATATGGATTTGACTAGATATTTACTTTGTGAGTTGTTATAATATTTAAAAAAAACCTGCCTATTGCATCACTACATGGCCCTTCGCTTACTTTACTGGGTTCACACACACAGGGGAGGTGGGGGAAAGTGCATGCCATTCTGATAGGAATCGCATGGCATTCCTGTTAAAATCGCATTCATTGTGTATAGAAGCAAATCGCACCGCAAAGTATTGGTACTCGGTATCGGCTAGTTTTTGACTGTAAGTATCGGTGCTCGTACTCACCAATAAAATCCGGCATCGGTGCATCCCTATTTTCAACCGGTGCTTTGTTTGGAAAGGGTCAGATACTTTTTTGCCCACAGCAGGTTGTGTTTTTGGTTCCCTAGATTTCCTAATGGAAATGCAGCGGAAACGCATCAACTGCAACCTGCATAGGCGTGAACCTACCCTTAAACTAACTTTAATCTCATCCTTCCTGTAAACCTGACCCTTAAAGTGGAAGAAGAACCTAACACTAACTGTTCTTAAAAATGTTTCCTCCTCTCCCCCTACTTATCTTGCCTACCCTGTAAAAAAAAAAAGATCTGTGTATTTACCTATATTTACTCTGCTCTAATCACATGATCCATCTTCCCCGTGTCAGTGAATGGCTGCTGCAGGGGAGAGGAGGGAGCTCTGACAACAGCTGGGCCATAGGAGCCTATGGGTGACATCACGACTCCCTGAGTTCACAGCTGTTGTCAAGCTCTCTCTTACACAGTTGGAGCTGCAGGATCCCATGACTGGATTGGATTAAATGTAGGTAAGTACACAGATCTTTTTTATGCAGGATAGCAGGAGTAAGGGGGGAGGGAACATTTTTAGGAACAGTTAGTCTTAGGCTTTTCTTCCACTATGATCTAGAAATTACTGACTTTACCATAATGCTAATGATAACACTGACATCCCAACTAAAATTGTCCATGCTAAAATGCAGCACATCATAAAGCCTGCACCAAAATTTTTCATTTTTTTTGATAAACTAATAATAATAATAATAATAATAGTAATATAAACTGAAAATGCCCCGAACGGTATTTCAGCTAGGTTCACCCCATGGTGTCTGCAATTTCATGTATTTTTTTTTTTTTTTGTGTTGCCACTGAAGTCTATGTGCGTCACATTTGTGCGGTCTAATGTGCGTGAATGCGAGGCAAGAGGATTGCCATTCCTTTTAAAGACACATAATATAAAAACACATAAACAGCACATCAAAATGCAGGTGTGAAGCAAGCCTATGGGTCCAAAATAACACACTGATGCAAAAAAAAAAAAAAAAGCACATGTAATATTTTGTACACTACATGGCAGTGCAGCAGGCATTTGTGAGTTGGCCCCATAACAAACAATGCCAATCCTCTTCTTGCGCATTAACGCATGTTGGGCAATGCACATTAGGTCTCACAGATGTGAATGGGACAATAGAATTCATCTGATGTCACACAGTACAAAAGATAATTACATTGCAAAATGCCGGATTCGAGTTCTAAGTTGGTCATAGTTATTAGAGAGAATAATCTGCCCACCAAACCAATGTTTCATTATATTGTGGAAAAAAACGAACATACGATTTAATCACTTCAGCCCCGGAAGGATTTTCCCCCTTAATGACCGAGCCATTTTTTGCGATACGGCACTGCGTCACTTTAACTGATAATTGCGCGGTCGTGCGATGTTGTACCCAAAAGAAATTGATGTCCTTTTTTTCCGACAAACAGAGCTTTCTTTTGGTGGTATTTGATCACCTCTTTTTTTTAATTTTATGCGCTATAAACAAAAAAAGTGACAATTTTGAAAAAATAATATTTTATACTTTTTGCTATAATAAATATCCCCCAAAAAAATGTAAAAAAAGAAATTTCTTCACCAGTTTAGGCCGATATGTATTCTTCTACATATTTTTGGTAAAAAAAAAAAAAATCGCAATAAGCGTATACTGATTGGTTTGCGCAAAAGTTATAGCGTCTAAAAAATAGGGAATAGATTTATGGCATCTTTATTATTTTTTTTTTTTACTAGCAATGGCGGCGATCTGCGATTTTTTTTGTGGGACTGCGACATTTGACACATTTTTGGGACCATTGACATCTATACAGCGATCAGTGCTAAAAAAAAAAATGCACTGATTACTGTGTAAATGTCACTGGTAGGGAAGGGGTTAACACTAGGGGGCGATCAAGGGGTTAAATGTGTTCCCTAGGTGTGTTCTAACTGTGGGGGGATGTGACTGACTAGAGGAGGAGACCTATCGCTGTTCCTACTTAGTAGGAACAGATGATCTGTCTCTCCTCTCCTGTCAGAACAGGGATGAGTGTGTTTACACACACATCCCCGTTCTGGCTCTCGTGCCCAAGATCACGCGTGGCTGGGGGTCATCTGCCCTGCCAAAGCGGGTCCCCCGATGTGCAGCCGGCGCGCGTGCCTGCTATAGCTGTTTAAAGGGCCGACATACAGCTACGGCGATTTGCAGGAAAGAGCCAACCTGCCGCAGTATAATGATGGCGGCTGGTTGGCTAGTGGTTAAAGTGTCACTACATCATAAAAAACTATCAATAAATGGTGTATTACATGCTGTTGATACTCACTCACTATGAGATTCGTTTTCTGTATTCTACAAAAAAAAAACCTGGTTGATCCTGCTGCTTTCTATCTCCACCTTCTGTTCATGTCCCCAATTCAGCTAGGGAATTTGCAGAGCAGTGGTGGCAGCTCTGCACATGCTCAGTTTTCAGTGAGTTTCTGTGCTGAGCATTTCCTCCCTATCACATCCGAGCAGTCCATGTCACTATAAAGTCATACATGTGGGTGTATACACAGTGCTAAATGACAGCCCACTCCCGCCCTCCTCCATGCCCACTAACCAGCTAAACATTATGGGGGGTGGATATTACATGTTGATTAATGGAGGCCTCATCTCCCTGTTATTCTAGGGCACAGGCTGGAGAGGCGTAACACAGCCTGCGACTGGCAGAAATCCACCCGCACCATGTTATTGCTAAAAAATAATAAAGATTTGATTTCAAATATACTTTTGTATGACAATTTAAAACAGTTTATTAAAATTAATTAATTATTTTTACTCTGTATTCCAAAGGCTGTTTTTTTTTTTTTTTTTAAACATGTGACCAGCAACAGAGGCCTAGAAGCTCCTCCTGCTTATGTTTCCCTGCAGACAGGCTGGGAGAGAGCTGGGTCATGTGACAGCTGTACATTGATTAGGAAAAAGGTACTTAGATGGTGTTTTTTAAATTAAAATAATAACCGTAATAGAAGGGACAATGTCAATTAAACAGTGTGTCTTTAGAATGTACGTGTTAATGCTTTCTGCAAGGTAAAGGGGAGCCAAAAAACTTGGACCTGGGGGTTACCTTGGTGGAAATATGATCTGAAAAAAAAAAAAGAAAAACACATACCCTTGGTTGCTCCAAAATATTTGGTCAGGTTGCGTGGTGATACTCACTGATTACTCATTGATCAGACAATTATCAGGATGATATTGGTCAGCAAAGGCAACAACCGAGTCTCAAGTCATGTCTAGCCACACTTAAGCCTCGTACACACGACCGGACTTCAAACAAACTTTTCCGTGGATTTCTGTCCAAAGGGCGTTGGCCATGAACTTGTATTGCATACACACGGCAGGACTTTTTAGGCAACAAACACAAACGTAGTGACATTTCATCGTACTGATGACACTTCAAAAGAGGAAGTTCAATTCTCCGGCGCCACCCTTTGGTCAACTTCTGTATTGTTGTCTGATCTTTTGCATTGGTTCTGAGCATGCATGTTTGTACTTTGGACTAAAGTCTGATGGTTTTGTGTACACACGATCGGACTAGCCGAGGACTTTTGTTGCCGCCACATTTGTCTGTTCGCACAGCCAACATTTGTCCGATGAAAACTGAAAAAGTTTGTCTGATGGAGCGTACACACGGTCGGATGTTGCCTTACAAAAGCTAATTTGCATGTTTGTTGTCAAAAAGTCTGATCGTGTGCATTGGCCATACACAATCCTTGTATACATCTGGCTGTGGGGGGGGGCGTCGCAACAGCTTCCTGGTGGGATGGCTCAGGGAGGTTCGGACAAGGATCCAAACACGCCTGAGCTCATCCCTAATGTCCATGAGTACATGCAGAGTTCCCATTAGGCTGCGCATTTTACCTGTTCCTTAAACGCGCTGGCTTGTTCCTCAAATCCATTTGCCGTGAAGTAACTGACAACATCATCCACAGCCCAATGTGCCGGATCTGGAGGTCTTCCATTCTCCACTGAACTACAACAACAAATCAGAGGTCATTGAGGGTAATACACTTTGTTACTGCACAGGACAACAGATCCCAGCCCCAAGCTTTCTATATCGGGAACAAGTATTTCAAAATTAAAAAAGCAAAAAAAAAAAACTATATATACAGTATCTCCCAAAAGTGAGTACACCCCTCACATTTTTGTAAATATTTTATTCTATCTTTTCATGTGACAACACTGAAGAAATGACACTTTGCTACAATGTAAAGTATTGAGTGTACAGCTTGTATAACAGTGTCAATTTGCTGTCCCCTCAAAATTATAACCCAACCTGGCTTTAAACTTCTCTACAGCTTTATCCCTCACCTGTCTGGTGTGTTCCTTGGCCTTCATGATGCTGTTTGTTCACTAAGGTTCTCGGACAAACCTCTGAGGGCTTCACAGAACAGCTGTATTTATATTGAGATTAAAGCTAGATACACACTATACAATTTTCTGTAGATTTTTTTGCTTCAGATTTACCAAAACCATATAATATAAGGTCAAACCTTAAGAGTTTCAATTTGTATGCAATCAGGCAGGCCCTTGCACTACTCGATAAAGCAAAAAAAGGGAGCTGCGCTAACTAAATAGTGCTATGAGGTAATAATCTTCATCCTCACAAAGTGAACAGAGGGTATGCTACAATAAGTGAAAAAGTTAATTGAAGTGAATATAAAATAATATACCAGGGAGAAAATTTGGATATCAATAAATAATAAATGAATTGATAATGATGTGAAGTTAATAAATAAATAAATGCTAGCACTCAAATAAATAGATGTTATCACCTAAATAGAGTTCAAGATGTTAAACTCTGTAAAAAACAAATTATGTGACTGAATAAATAAAAGTCCATGTGTGATAATAGTGATCCTCCAAAATCAATAGTGGATCGCAGCGTGCATTAGAATAAATGACAAAAGTCCATGCAAATAAACTGGTGACTCTTCTATGGTGATACAACAAAGGCTCACATAGTGTAAAACCCTTTACATTTATTAAAACGATAAAAACAAATGGACACTTATAGTATTGTAGATAAAAACAGACATCTAAATTGAGCCGGCCTCAAATACAACCCGTGGCTTCCGGGACTAAGCGTATATCGGTAACGTCAGTATGTCGCTCTTCCTCTGGGAGCATATAGCGGTGACGTTACATAGTTACATAGTAGGTGAGGTTGAAAAAAGACACAAGTCCATCAAGTCCAACCTATGTGTGTGATAATGTGTCAGTATTACATTACATATCCCTGTATATTGCGGTCATTCAGGTGATTATCTAATAGTTTCTTGAAGCTATCAATGCTCCCCGCTGAGACCACCGCCTGTGGAAGGGAATTCCACATCCTTACCGTTCTTACAGTAAAGAACCCTCTACGTAGTTTAAGGTTAAACCTCTTTTCTTCTAATTGTAATGAGTGGCCACGAGTCTTATTAAACTCTCTTCTGCGAAAAAGTTTTATCCCTATTGTGGGGTCACCAGTACAGTATTTGTAAATTGAAATCATATCCCCTCTCAAGCGTCTCTTCTCCAGAGAGAATAAGTTCAGTGCTTGCAACCTTTCCTCATAACTAAGATCCTCCAGACCCTTTATTAGCTTTGTTGCCCTTCTTTGTACTCGCTCCATTTCCAGTACGTCCCTCCTGAGGACTGGTGCCCAGAACTGGACAGCATACTCCAGGTGCGGCCGGACCAGAGTCTTGTAGAGCGGGAGAATTATCGTTTTATCTCTGCAGTTGATCCCCCTTTTAATGCATGCCAATATTCTGTTTGCTTTATTAGCAGCAGCTTGGCATTGCATGCCATTGCTGAGCCTATCATCCACTAGGACCCCCAGGTCCTTTTCCATCCTAGATTCCCCCAGAGGTTCTCCCCCCAGTGTATAGATTGCATTCATATTTTTGCCACCCAAATGCATTATTTTACATTTTTCTACATTGAACCTCATTTGCCATGTAGTTGCCCACCCCATTAATTTGTTCAGGTCTTTTTGCAAGATTTCCACATCCTGCAGAGAAGTTATTGCCCTGCTTAGCTTAGTATCGTCTGCAAATACAGAGATTGAACTCTTTATCCCATCCTCCAGGTCATTTATGAACAAATTAAATAGGATTGGTCCCAGCACAGAACCCTGGGGAACCCCACTACCCACCCCTGACCATTCTGAGTACTCCCCATTTATCACCACCCTCTGAACACGCCCTTGTAGCCAGTTTTCAATCCATGTACTCACCCTATGGTCCATGCCAACGCACCTTATTTTGTATAGTAAACGTTTATGGGGAACTGTGTCAAATGCTTTTGCAAAATCCAGATACACCACGTCTACGGGCCTTCCTTTATCTAGATGGCAACTCACCTCCTCATAGAAGGTTAATAGATTGGTTTGGCAAGAACGATTCTTCATGAATCCATGCTGATTACTGCTAATGAAATCATTCTTATTACTAAAATCTTGTATATAGTCCCTTATCATCCCCTCCAAGAGTTTACATACTATTGATGTTAGGCTAACTGGTCTGTAGTTCCCAGGGATGTTTTTTGGGCCCTTTTTAAATATTGGTGCTACATTGGCTTTTCTCCAATCAGCTGGTACCATTCCAGTCAATAGACTGTCTGTAAATATTAGGAACAACGGTCTGGCAATCACCTGACTGAGTTCCCTAAGTACCCTCGGATGCAAGCCATCTGGTCCCGGTGATTTATTAATGTTAAGTTTCTCAAGTCTAATTTTAATTCCGTCCTCTGTTAACCATGGAGGTGCTTCCTGTGATGTGTCATGAGGATAAGCACTGCAGTTTTGGTTACTGAAGCCCCCCGATTCACTTGTGAAGACTGAGGAGAAGAATAAATTCAATACCTTTGCCATCTCCCCATCCTTTGTAACCAGATGTCCTTCCTCATTCTTTATGGGGCCAATATGGTCTGTCCTCCCTTTTTTACTGTTTACATACTTAAAGAATTTCTTGGGATTTCTTTTGCTCTCCTCCGCTATGTGTCTTTCATGTTCTATCTTAGCCATCCTAATTGCACCCTTACATTTCTTATTGCATTCTTTATAAATACTGAATGCTGAGGATGATCCCTCAACCTTGTATTTTTTGAAGGCCTTCTCCTTTGCTTTTATATGCATTTTTACATCGGAGTTAAGCCATCCAGGATGTTTGTTCGCTCTTTTAAATTTATTACCCAATGGGATACATTGGCTAATGCCCTTATTTAATATGCTCTTAAAGCAAACCCATCTCTCCTCCGTATTCTTTGTTCCTAATATTTTATCCCAATTTATGCCTTTTAGCAAGGTTTGTAGTTTAGGGAAGTTGGCTCTTTTGAAATTCAGTGTCTTTGTGTTCCCTTCATGTTTCCTATTTGTGTGATTTATACTGAAACTAATTGACCTGTGATCGCTGTTACCTAAATTGCCCCGTATTACCACATCTGTTATCAGGTCTGTATTATTGGTAATCAGTAGATCTAGTAATGTTTTATTTCTAGTTGGTGCGTCTACCATCTGACCCATAAAATTGTCCTGCAAAACACTAAGGAACTGGCGAGCCTTAAATGAATGCGCGGTTCCCTCTGCCCAGTCTATGTCTGGATAATTAAAATCCCCCATTATGATAACACTTCCCATCCTTGCTGCTAATCCAATTTGTGATAGGAGATCCGTCTCCACTTCCTCCCTCAGGTTTGGGGGCCTATAGCATACTCCCAGTATTATTTTCCCCTTAGCTTCATCCCTTTGGAGCTCTACCCATAAAGATTCCACCTCCTCCCTAGCCCCCTCAGTGATGTCATCTCTCACACTCACTTGTACATTATTCTTGATATATAGGCATACCCCTCCCCCTTTTTTACCTTCTCTATCCTTGCGGTATAGGGTATACCCTTGAATGTTTGCCAGCCAATCATGAGAGCTGTTGAACCAGGTCTCTGAAATTCCCACAAAATCCAAATCCTCCTTGTACAACCGTATCTCTAGTTCACCCATCTTGTCCGCCATGCTCCTGGCATTGGTGAACATGCCACATAGTTTAGACTGGTCGCATATTGTCCTCGTATTGGGTGTTTCAAGATTGCAACTAGGACTTGCTACTATACTCACCTTGCGTTTTTGTGCTTTGGTTAACCTACCACTAATGCCCCCAATACTACCCTCTGGAATATCTTCCGCGCTGGCTATCACTGTCTCTGGACCCTCCCCCCCATCGCCTAGTTTAAAAACCCCTCTAACTTTTTGGCCATCTTCATTCCCAGCAGATCTGCACCCTCCTCATTTAGGTGCAGTCCGTCCCTTCTATAGTACCGGTTACCGACTGAGAAGTCGGCCCAGTCCTCCAGGAACCCAAACCCCTCCTTACTACACCAGCTCTTCAGCCACTTGTTTACTTCCCTAATCTCCCTCTGCCTTTCTGGTGTGGCTCGATGTACCGGTAGTATTCCTGAGAACACTACCTTGGAGGTCCTTTTCCTCAATTTAGCTCCTAAGTCCCTAAAATCGTTCTTTAGGACACTCCATCTGCCTCTGACTTTGTCATTGGTGCCAACGTGCACCATGACAGCCGGGTCTTCCCCAGCCCCTCCCAGTAATCTGTCCACAAGATCCGTGATGTGCCGAACCCGAGCGCCCGGTAGACAACATACTGTTCGGCACTTCAGGTCTTGGTTACAGATTGCCCTCTCTGTCCTTCTAAGAATTGAGTCCCCTACCACCAGAATCTGTCTTTCCTTTCCCTTTGCTGCCCCCCCACTCTCACTGGAGGAGTTCTTCCCCTGGCAGCTAGGAGAGTCCCTCATCTCCAGCAGTGCTGGTCCCTGACTGGTTTCACCAATGTCACTCAATGGAGCGTACTTATTGGGATGCTCCAGTCCTGGAACGGCCTCTCTGGCACTTCCCCCTCTACCCCTCCTGACTGTCACCCATCTACTCTTTGCTAGTGCCTGCACCTCTTTGTCTCCACCCGCCTCTGTGCTGGCCCCTGCCGGCACCTGCCATGTACGTTCCTGGCTCACCTTTAGTATGGAGGGACTTCTCAGTGCTGACAGTTGCTTCCCTAGATTCAGAACCTGGGCTTCCAGGGAAACAATGTGCTTACATTTTGCACAGCAGTATTCGCCCTCGATCGGATGATCAAGGAACGCATACATGCGGCAAGATGTACAAAGAGCCGCCTCTCCACACCCGCCGGGCATCGTACCTATTAAATTTAGTGAGGATTGGGGAATTTTACCCTGTCCAAATTACCTAACAGCTAGCTTCCTGCCACTAATACTCAAGACAATACACAGGTACACAACAAGACAATACACAGGTACACAATACACAGTACTAACGATCCACACACTACTCAGACAACACTCAGATACTCACACTACACAGGTACTATGACCCCTGTTATAACCTCCTGTTTTAAACTCTTGTGTTTAACTCCCACTTAATTCAGTTCCACTTACACCAAGCTCCACTGCTTCAAACTGAGCACGCTCACACTGAGCCCTGCAACCAGTTAAATAGTCACCTGTGAGCAATTAACCACACCCCTTAATTGATAGACTGATGAAACCAAAAAAAAAAAGAGCTATTTAAAAAGTGACAGCAAAAGTCAATGGAAAAGCCCCCAAAAAGCACCCCAGCAAACAGCAACAGACAGCAGACAGCAACAGACAGCAGACAGCAGACAGCAACCAAACACCAAGACTTGTATACTCTAACTCTTGTGTTTAACTCCCACTTAATTCAGTTCCACTTACACCAAGCTCCACTGCTTCAAACTGAGCACCAAACGTCAGTACGTCGCTCCTCCTCTGGGAGCATATAGCGGTGACGTCAGTATGTCGCTCCTCCTCCTCTGGGAGCATATAGCGGTGACGTCAGTACGTCGCTCCTCCTCCTCTGGGAGCATATAGCGGTGACGTCAGTACGTCGCTCCTCCTCTGGGAGCATATAGCGGTGACGTCAGTACGTCGCTCCTCCTCTGGGAGCATATAGCGGTGACGTCAGTACGTCGCTCCTCCTCTGGGAGCATATAGCGGTGACGTCAGTACGTCGCTCCTCCTCTGGGAGCATATAGCGGTGATGTCAGTACGTCGCTTCTCCTCTGGGAGCATATAGCGGTGACGTCAGTACGTCGCTTCTCCTCCTGGAGCATATAGCGGTGACGTCAGTACGTCACTCCTCCTCTGGGAACATATAGCGGTGACGTCAGTACGTCGCTTCTCCTCTGGGAACATATAGCGGTGACGTCAGTACGTCGCTCCTCCTCTGGGAGCATATAGCGGTGACGTCAGTACGTCGCTCCTCCTCCTCTGGGAGCATATAGCGGTGACGTCAGTACGTCGCTCCTCCTCTGGGAGCATATAGCGGTGACGTCAGTACGTCGCTCCTCCTCTGGGAGCATATAGCGGTGACGTCAGTATGTCGCTCCTCCTCTGGGAGCATATAGCGGTGACGTCAGTACGTCGCTCCTCCTCTGGGAGCATATAGCGGTGACGTCAGTACGTCGCTTCTCCTCTGGGAGCATATAGCGGTGACGTCAGTACGTCGCTTCTCCTCTGGGAGCATATAGCGGTGACGTCAGTACGTCGCTCCTCCTCTGGGAACATATAGCGGTGACGTCAGTATGTCGCTCCTCCTCTGGGAGCATATAGCGGTGACGTCAGTATGTCGCTCCTCCTCTGGGAGCATATAGCAGTGACGTCAGTATGTCGCTCCTCCTGAGGAGGAGCGACGTACTGACGTCACCGCTATACGCTTAGTCCCGGAAGCCACGGGCTGTATTCGAGGCCGGCCGGCTCGATTTAGATGTCTGTTTTTATCTACAATACTATAAGTGTCCATTTGTTTTTATCATTTTAATAAATGTGAAGGGTTACACTATGTGAGCCTTTGTTGTTTTATGGGGATTTTACAACGAACCCGATTTGACCTACCTGCAGACCGTCTCTATTGAGGCTGAGGAGTTCAGTGTGTGCCACAGAGATCCCCGGTTGGGGTAACAGCCATCTGCTAATAATTTGTTTTTTTTTACAGAGTTTAACATCTTGAACTCTATTTAGGTGATAACATCTATTTATTTGAGTGCTAGCATTTATTTATTTATTAACTTCACATCACTATCAATTAATTTATTTATTGATATCCAAATTTTCTCACTGGTATATTATTTTATATTCACTTCAATTAACTTTTTCACTTATTGTAGCATACCCTCTGTTCACTTTGTGAGGATGAAGATTATTACCTCATAGCACTATTTAGTTAGCGCAGCTCCCTTTTTTTCTTTATCTCTGTTTGGTGTGGTATAACATTTTGAGCTGCAGCTTTAATCTTTTCAGTTAAATAGCGCCGTTTTTTCTTTACCATCCTTGTACTACATGGTTTTGGTAAATCTAAAGGAAATCAGACAACAAAAGTTGTATAGTGTGTATGGGGTCTACGTTACACACAGATGGACTCTATTTACTAATTAGATGACTTCTGAAGGCAATTGGTTCCACTAGATTTTAGTTAGGGGTATCAGAGTAAAGGAGGCTGAATACAAATGTACGCCACACTTTTCACATATTTATTTGTAAAAAAATTTGAAAACCATTTATCATTTTCCTTCCACTTCACAATTATGTGCCACTTTGTGTTGGTCTATCACATAAAAGCCCAATAAAATACATTTACGTTTTTTGGTTGTAACATGGCAAAATTTGGAAAATTTTAAGGGGTATGAATACTGTTTCAGGGCACTGTATATGGATTTAAGACAAGTCCTGACATTTGTTGCATGGAGACACAATGGAATTCTAAAGAGTGACATAGACACCCTTAATTAATTCCCCAAAATGTTTCATGTGAACCAACCCGAACTTACTTTTTAGAATCCACGGAGCCATTCTCCTTATTTTCCATGCTCCCCGTGTCCTGTGATTGGCTGGTGATTTCTTTGGTTTCCACAACTGGCGTGTAGGAAAATAAAGCACATCAGTAAACTCGTGAATACCCAGATCCATGGCACATACATCACCTTTCCCTATACAAGCTACATGTTTCAAAGTGTTTTATAACCCTAGTTCTGACTTGCCGCCCTCCCCTCCAGCCGCGGCCGATCTGACAACAACCGTAAACGGGGTGGCCGAGTGTTTTGGCTGTGAACACTTTCCAGAGACAAGCAATGGCAAGAGGAATGCAGAGGGAGGGAGATGTGTCAGGCTCTGCATTCTTTTTGTCGTTTCTTGTCTCAGGAAAGTGTTGCCACTCATGTGTGGGGTGCTCTGGACACTAATGCCCCGTACACACAATCGGATTTTCCAACAACAAAACCGTGGATTTTTTTCCGGACGGATGTTGGCTAAAACTTGTCTTGCATACAGACAGTCACACAAATGTTGTCGGAAATTCCGAACGTCAAGAACGCGGTGACGTACAACACGTACGACGGGCCGAGAAAAATGAAGTTCAATAGCCAGTGCGGCTCTTCTGCTTGATTCCGAGCATGCGTGGACTTTTGTGCGTCTGACTTATGTACACACGCTCAGAAATTCCGAAAACAAGTGTTGTTGTCAGAAAACAAAAGTTCTATGGAGCATACACACAGTTGGACTTTCTGACAACAAGCTCACATCCAACATTCGTTGTTGGAAAATCCGATCGTGTGTACAGGGCATTAGTCTATAGCCTCGTACACACGATCGGACTTTAAACAAACTTTTCCGTGGATTTCTGTCCAAAGGGCGTTGGCCGGGAACTTGGTATGCATACGCACGGCAGGACTTTTTCAGCCAACTTTCACCAAATCACGTGGTTTTTCAGCTCTTTACCGCCACCCTTTGGTCAACTTCTGTATTGTTGTCCGATCTTTTGCATTGGTTCTGAGAATGTGTGTTTGTACTTTGGACTTGTGTACACACGATAGGATTTGGCACCATAGGACTTTTGTTGCCGGAAAGTTTGTCGGTTTGCACAGCCAACATTTGTCCGATGAAAATCGAAAAAGATGGTCCAATGGAGCGTACACACGGTCGGATGTTGCCTTAAAACAGGTAATTTGCATGTTTGTTGTCAAAAAGTCAGATCGTGTGTATGGGCCTTAATGCCCCGTACACACGATCGGACATTCCGACAACAAAATCCATGAATTTTTTCCGACGGATGTTGGATCAAACTTGTCTTGCATACACACTGTCACACAAATCTTGTCTAAAATTCCGAACATCAAGAACGCGGTGACGTACAAGACGTACGACGAGCCGAGAAAAAGGAAGTTCAGTAGCCAGTGCGGCTCTTCTGCTTGATTCCGAGCATGCGTGGAACTTTGTGCGTCGGAATTGTGTACACGCGATCGGAATTTACGACAACAGATTTTGTTGTCGGAAGATTTGAGATCCAGATCTCAAATTTTGTGTGACGGAAATTCCGATGGAAAATGTCCGATGGAGCCCACACACAGTCGGACTTTCCGACAACACGCTCCCATCGAACATTTTCCGTCGGAAAATCCGACCGTGTGTACGGGGCATAACAGATACAACTGGCCATTTGAGAGCAACCATAAAGCTGATGTGGCCCCCGATGAAATAGAGTTTGACACTAATGCTCTTATGCCGCGTACACACGAGCGGACTTTACGGCGGACTTTGCCCGGCGGACTTTTCGACGTACTTTCCGACGGACTTTCTGAATGAACGGACTTGCCTACACACAATCCACCAAAGTCCGTTGAATTCGTACGTGATGACGTACGACCGGACTAAAACAAGGAAGTTCATAGCCAGTAGCCAATAGCTGCCCTAGCGTGGCTTTTTGTCCGTCGAACTAGCATACAGACGGCGGACTTTTCGACCGGACTCGATTTCAACGGATAAATTTTAAACAAGTTTCAAATCTAATGCCGCGTACACACGGTCCTACTTTTCGTCTACAAAAGTCCAACAGACGCTGATGGACTAAAGCTGGCTGGTAATCCGATCGTGTGTGGGCTTCTCCGGACTTTCAACTGACTTTTTTAGCCTCAAATCCGACGTACTTTAGATTTGAAACATGTTTTAAAACTTTACTTCGTAACTACGACGGACCCCGAAATCCGCTCGTCTGTGTGCTAGTCCGACGGACAAAAAGCCACGCTAGGGCACCTATTGGCTACTGGCTATGAACTTCCTTATTTTAGTCCGGTGTACGTCATCACGTACGAATCCGTTAGACTTTTGTGTGGTCGTGTGTAGGCAAGTCCGTTCGTTAGAAAGTAGGCCGCAAGTCCGCCGCAAGTCCACCGAAAGTCTGCCGGAAGTCTGTCGGACAGGCTGTCCGACTTTTGTAGACGAAAAGTACGACCGTGTGTACGCGGCATAAGTCCGTCCAACTTTTGAGCAAACAAAGTCCGCTGGAGCCCACACACATCGAATTGTCCGACGAAATCCAGTCCGCCGGGCAAAGTCCGCCGTAAAGTCCGCTCGTGTGTACGCGGCATTAGGCTACATTCACAGCTGAGCATTTTCAGGCATTTTTTTTAAGCATTTTTTTCAGGTGTTTTTGACGTTTTTTTTTTTTTTTAGCAAGTTTGCAAATATATTACGTGTTTTTTCAGGCATTTTTCATTTTTGCTTGAGCTGAAAATGCCTGAAAAAAACGCTCACTTCTCACTGTTCAGGCATTTTCTATTGAAGTTCAGGGGGACAAAAATGCTCAAATCTGCCTGAAAAGTAGCGGATGTACTTTTTGGAGTGACAGGCGGTTTTCTACAGGTGACAGAATGCTCAGATGTGAAGAGGGGCCATTAAAATGAAAGGGATTTTGCTTGTTGAGCGTTTCTGTGCGTCGAGCTGAAATTGTGAACAGGGTCAAAAAGGTGCCAACCTCCTGTATTCACAAGTCATCAGGCCGGCTGCTCAGCACGGGATCCGGAAGAAAGTGAAGATCACTCTGAGTAGTGGGTTCTACTTCAGTGATTTCCAGCTTCTGGCATCAGACAGCTACGGCATAGCCAGGGGCGGACTGACCATTGAGCCACTCGGGCACTGCCCGAGGGCCCTGGGCCACTAGGGGGCCCCATCAGGGTTGCCAGCCTCAGTAAAACCAGGGACAGTATGTATAAATCTGTGTTTTTTTTACATCTGTCTGTGTATACATGTATGTGTATACTGTGTGATTGTATACTGTGTGTGTGTATACTGTGTGGCCCCATAATCTCTGATTGCCTGGGGGCCCCATAATCTCCTATTGCCCGGGGGCCCCATGAGTTATCAGTCCGCCCCTGGGCATAGCCATATACAGTACATAATTACATTGGTCCAACTTGGACCAATGTAACTGTGTACAAATATACTGCACCATGTCTGGAATTCATCCTAAAATATGAGGAGGTGTGTCTATCCTCTGTATCATTCAGCTGTGTATGTGTAGTGAATAGACAAAGTATTGCAGTTAACATTACATTAACTAGGCTAAGGGTAGGCAACCAGCACAGTTCCTCCCAAAAAAACAACAATGGGGCCTAATGACACCAATGATGAGACATAATTCCTCCCAATGACACCAAAATGGGGCCTAATGACACCAATGATGAGACATAATTCCTCCCAATGACACCAAAATGGGGCCTAATGACACCAATGATGAGACATAATTCCTCCCAATGACACCAAAATGGGGCCCAGTGACACCAATGATGAGACATAATTCCTCCCAATGACACCAAAATGGGGCCCAGTGACACGAATGATGAGACATAATTCCTCCCAATCACACCAACAATAGGGCCCAA
Source organism: Lithobates septentrionalis (assembly GCA_037952835.1). Classification (NCBI taxonomy): domain Eukaryota; kingdom Metazoa; phylum Chordata; class Amphibia; order Anura; family Ranidae; genus Lithobates; species Lithobates septentrionalis. The sequence goes on along the minus strand of JBBDGP010002350.1, from coordinate 178,490 downwards.
AGACACCAATTATGGGGCACAATTCCTCCCAATGACACCAACAATGGGGCCCAAAGACACCAATTATGGGGCACAATTGCTCCCAATGACACCAACAATAGGGCCCAAAAATTGATATAGATAAAAGAAGTGATCAGCGCAATTTGGTAAATAGATAAGCTATAATCCTAAATAAATCAATCCTGTATAGATAAATATCTATCTCTTGTGCAAATGAACAAATATAATACTATGCCAATGTATTAATAAACGTGCCATTGGCTAACAACTGTAGCCAAGTGCATAAAGTGCACTTGCCGACTTTTCCACATTTCTGCTGTTTTAACTTTTTTCTTTGTAAGTGCCCATTTGGCCATTTAATAAACTGGTTAGCACATACGTTTTTGCACTATGGGAGATTCTTTTTTAACACCTTCTATGTCCGTTTTCTGTAAACGAGTGTGCTGAGAATCCGGAAGCCATCATTTGTTGGAGAGACACCACTTGCTATCATTGGATCCATGGATGTTCCCCGGCCATGTTGTTTTCTGTAGCGGAATATACTTGTCTTTTGAAGATTGTGTTTGATGCACATATCCAGCACTTAATCCATTGGTCCTTTATTGATAGAGTGAACTATTTTATTATCATTACACCACAATTCATTGTGTTGTAGTTTCATGATACTAGGGCCATTTGGGACTTTATTAGCACACAGTGGCGTCTCCAGCTTTCATATTTAGGGAGGCACATGGGGGGACAGGGACAAAAGTAGGGGGGCAACTATAAAATGCAATTATATATATCTCCTGGGGCCCTTTACTACGATCCCACAACGGCCCTTTCACATGTTCTACAGTGAGCTCCCTTCCTACTGTATTGGGGTCCCCCAGGGTGGCAGAAAACAAGAGATATATGTCACCAGCATACCAAGAAAATATAAGGGTCCAAAGCAGTGGGAGAACTATCAGGGTTGCAAAGGTGGTCTTGCCACCAGGCCCTGGTGTTCTGTCACTGTGGGGTTCCCCAGCCTCCTCTTGCTGTCCTGCCCCTGCTATTGACTGCTCTGGTCTGGCATCTCTTGGAATTTACAGGCTGGTTCTCCTGTCCTAAGGATGGGAGAAATCAGTCTGTTTTTTCAGTAACAGAGTCCTGGTGGAGTCCTTCCTGCAACTCGCTCTTCTCCCTGCCAATGAGGATGCAGGGGAAGGAGCAGATCGGGCGGCCGTGGTTGTGTGAGCGCTCGCATTATGCAGTGTCAGCGAGCAGAGGGAGGGTGGAGGAATCACCCGCAGGAGCTGACTGGGGACCCTCTCCCTCTTAGACATTGCCTTTTTGTAAAAAAAAATATATTTTTTTTTTAATTGGGGGGGGGGGGGCACATGGTGGGGCACAGCATAATGTTGGGGGGTTTAGGGCCCCCTCTGGCCCCCCCTAGGGACGCCATTGTTAGCACAGTGTGATATATATTTTGCACAATTGGACTACATTAATTTGTATTACATAATTTGATTTATTTTGCACAAGAGTTTATGCACTTTATGCATTATACATTGGTACAGTAATATATTTGTTCAATTGCACAGGAGATAGATATTTATTTATACAGGATTTATTTATTTAGGATTATAGCTTATCTATTTACCAAATTGCGCTGATCACTTCTTTTATCCATACCAATTTTTGTGCACTGTATAAACTTGAGGTCTAGCTGCAATTTATTTTATTTATGAGATTAGATTCATTCACGTGATAGCGCGAGGGACCACACTTTTACATATTTAAATAGGGCCCAAAGACACCAAGTATGGGGCACAATTCCTCCCACTGACACCAATGATGGGGCATGGTTTACTGAAGCTGGAACACTTGGTATTCCTGATGGCCACAGTCTGGCCCCCTCTCAAGTCTGAAGGACAGTAAATCGGCCCCTTTGTTTAAAAAGTTTGGGGACTCTTGGACTAGGCTATTGATGCTATTCACAGCATTATAGTAAAATGCCAAAACAGCAGATTCACAAAAGTTAATTGGAGGTGCTGGAACCTGGAGGATTGTTTGTGTGATTGCTTTGTATTCCTGTTGTTATATCATCAAATATTGCAGTAAAGGAAAAGTGTAGGTACAAAGAGTCTGAATATTGGGCTGGCAGCTTCTACACACTGTACAGCTTCCACAATCACCTTGGATTGATGTGGGGTGAGTAGTTAAAGTAGAACTAAAGGCAAAGCTTTTTTTTTTAGTTTCGGATAGAGTGGAGAGGAATTAGAACCCCTGTCAGGTTTTTATTGCTGTCTGTGCCCCCGTTAGGGAGATTCACCCTCTCTATATGTCCTGTTTACCATTGAAAGCGAAAGTAAAAGAAGATCACAAGTTTTAGGTTGTCATCAGAACCAGACTAGAAGAGAACTCTTTCAGGGCCAGTTCACACCACATGCAGTCCAGTGCATTTTTTGTCTGCACCAAAAATGCATGGAAAATAGGTTATACGGTTTCCAATGGCATAGTTCACACCAGTGCGTTCCAGTTTCAGAAAAAAAGTAGAACATGCTGCATTTTTCCTGCACTGGACTGTACTGAAACACAGTAAAGTGCATCAAAAATGCACCGGAATGCACAGGAACGCATCAAAAACGCAGTGCCCAGTAGAGTAAAAAAAAAAAATGGAAAAAAAAAAGAGTTAAAAAGGCATCTGGAAACAATCCGGAAACGCTTTAAAAATGCGACAATATCGCATTAAAACCGTGCATGCAGAAACGCACCTGGAACGGATCTGGAGTGTGTTTTTGTGATGTGAACCAGCCCTCAATGCAGACACCTAATTCTGATAACCCTGGTGACAACCAGGGACTTCCTCTCACTTCCTTTTGTGGCTATGGGACAGGAAGTTAAGAGAAATCTCCCCAATGGAACACAAATGCCTTTAGTTCTACTTTAAGGCCCCTTTCACACTTATATGACTTCAAAGTCGCACGATTTTACCCCGATTTCGCGGCCGCTATTTTGCTGCGATTTTGACGTGATTTTGCCGCGATTTGGGAGCAGTACTACTTTGTACGACTTTGCCACAACTTTGGCATTAACCATTCTCAGCTTGTGCTTACAAAGTAGTGCTGAAATCATGTCTATATTATTCAGGTACGATTTGCATGCTACTTCAGGGTTTAACATTGAGGTCTATGGAGTACAACTCGCATGGAAGTTGGACCAAAGTGATGCAGGGACTACTTTGAAGTCGGCACAACTTAAAGTCGTGCCAATATGAATGGTAGTCATTGAAAATCATGGAGAATGACTTGTCATATGATTTTGCAGTACAAAATCGTGGGAAAAGTCGTATAAGTGTGAAAGTGGCTTAATACGACTTGTCCCACAATTTTGTACTGCAAAATCATATGACAAGTCATTCTCCATGATTTTCAATGACTACCATTCATATTGGCACGACTTTAGGTCGTGCCGACTTCAAAGTAGTCCCTGCACAACTTTGGTCCAACTTCCATACGATTTGTACTCCATAGACCTCAATGTTAAACCCTCAAGTAGCATGCAAATCGTACCTGAATAATATAGACACGACTTCAGTACGACCTTGTAAGCACAAGCCTGGCTCGCTGATTGGGAAAGGAAAACTTTTTTTTCCTTTCGCGATGAGCGGCAGGCAGTGCTGACAGCTGTCTGGTATGAATCCTGAGGGGGAAAAAACCGGCGTGGGTTCCCCCCCAGGGGCATACCAGGCCCTTAGGTCTGGTATGGATCTAAAAGGAACCCCCTACGCCGAAAAATCGGCATGGGGTCTCCCCCAAAATCCATAACAGAACCCTTATCCGAGCTCGCAGCCCGGCCGGTCAGGAATGGGGGTGGGGACGAGCGAGCGCCCCCCACCCTCCTGGACCGTACCAGGCCGCATGCCCTCAACATGGGGGGGTGGGTGCTTTGGGGGCACCCTGCGGGGCCCCCCCCACCCCAAAGCACCTTGTCTCCATGTTGATGAGGACAAGGGCCTCTTCCCGACAACCCTGACCGTTGGTTGTCGGGGTCTACGGGCAGGGGGCTTATCGGAATCCGGGAGCCCCCTTTAATAAGGGGGCCCCCAGATCCCGGCCCCCCACCCTATGTGAATGAGTATGGGGTACATCGTACCCCTACCCATACACCTAGGGAAAAAAAGTGACAATAAAAAACACTACACAGGTTTTTAAAGTAATTTATTAGGCAGCTCCGGGGTCTTCTTCCGACTTGGGGGGTCCTCTTCCGACTTCGGAGTTCTCTCCGGCGTCTCCTCCCAGGTGTCCTGATCTTCTGCCGGCTCCTCCGCTATCTTCTGCAGCTCAATTGCTAGCGGTGGCCCGGACTTCTGCCTTCTTCTTATCTTCCAATGTTGACACAACGCTCTCTCCACCTGGAATGGTCTCTGAACGCTCCGCAATGGACTTATATAGGCGGTGACCCCGCCCCCTTATGAGGTCACTGTCCCGGGGCATGCTGGGACTGTGCCGTCATAAGGGGAGTGGTCATCACTCAGTGACCACGCCCCCTAAAACATCACAGTCCCAGCATGCCCAGGGACTGTGACGGCATAAGGGGGCGGGGTCACCGCCTATATAAGTCCGTTGCGGAGAGCTCAGAGACCATTGCAGCTGGAGAGAGCGTTGTGTCAACATCTCTGTAAGAGAAGAGGGAAGAAGACGATCCAGAAGATCGGGCCACCGCTGGCAAAAGAGAAGCAGAAGATAGTGGTGGAGCCGGCAGAAGATGCGGACACCGGGAGAAGACGCCAGGGAGACCCCCGAAGTCGGAAGAGGACCCCCAAAGTCGGAAGAAGACCCCGGAGCTGCCTAATAAATTACTTTAAAAACCTGTGTACTGTGTTTTTTATTGACACTTTTTTCCCTAGGTGAATGGGTAGGGGTACGATGTACCCCATACTCATTCACATAGGGTGGGGGGCCGGGATCTGGGGGCCCCGATAAGCCCCCTGCCCGCAGACCCCGACAACCAACGGCCAGGGTTGTCGGGAAGAGGCCCTTGTCCTCATCAACATGGGGAGAGGGTGCTTTGGGGTGGGGGGGGCCCCCCCATGCCCCAAAGCACCCACCCCCCATGTTGAGGGAATGCGGCCTGGTACGGTCCAGGAGAGGGGGGCGCTCGCTCATCCCCACCCCCATTCCTGACCGGCCGGGCTGCGTGCTCGGATAAGGGTCTGGTATGGATTTTGGGGGGACCCCCACGCCGATTTTTCGGCGTAGGGGGTTCCCCTTACAATCCATACTAGACCTAAGGGCCTGGTATGCCCCTGGGGGGGAACCCACGCCAGTTTTTTTATTTAAAACTTGGCGTGGAGTTCCCCCTTATGATTCATACCAACTGCTGTATGTTTTCATTTGTTAATGCCAAAAATGTGGCAAAGTCGTACAAAGTAGTACTGCTCCCAAATCGCGGTAAAATCGCAGCAAAATAGCGGCCGTAAAATCGCGTGACTTTGAAGACGTATAGGTGTGAAAGGGGGAAGAGTTCCACCCTATTTTAGAAGATTGGCCTCTGTCCCCTTCAAGTTCAGAATGTTTTGTTTTTTTTGTAAAGCAGATTACTTTTTTGGTCAGTAAATAGCTTCACTTCTTCTGTACCTCGCCCCGGTGAGGTACATCATATCCGGCCACCCGCTGGCTCCTGGGATATACAGTATCTCACAAAAGTGAGTACACCCCTCATATTTACGTAAATATTTTATTATACCTTTTCATGTGACAACACTGAAGAAATGACACTTTGCTACAATGTAAAGTAGTGAGTGTACAGCTTGTATAACAGTGTAAATTTGCTGTCCTCTCAAAATAACTCAACACACAGCCAATATTGTCTAAACCACTGGAAACTAAAGTCAGTACACCCCTAAGTGAAAATGTCCAAATTGGGCCCAATTAGCCATTTTCCCTCCCCAGTGTCATGTGACTCGTTAGTGTTACAAGGTCTCAGGTGTGAATGGAGAGCAGGTGTGTTAAATTTGTTGTTATCGCTCTCACTCTCTCATACTGGTCACTGGAAGTTCAACATGGCACCTCATGGCAAAGAACTCTCTGAGGATCTAAAAAAAAGAATTGTAGCACCACATAAAGATGGCCTAGGCCAGTGATGGCAAACCTTGGCACCCCAGATGTTTTGGAACTACATTTCCCATGATGCTCATCCACTCTGCAGTGTAGGTGAGCATCATGGGAAATGTAGTTCCAAAACATCTGGAGTGCCAAGGTTCACCATCACTGGTCTAGGCTATAAGAAGATTGCCAAGACCCTGAAACTGAGCTGCAGCACGGTGGCCAAGACCATACAGTGGTTTAACAGGACAGGTTCCACTCAGAACAGGCCTCACCATGGTTGATCAAAGAAGTTGCGTGCACGTGCTCAGCATCATATCCAGAGGTTGTCTTTGGGAAATAGACGTATGAGTGCTGCCAGCATTGTTGCAGAGGTTGAAGGGGTGGGGGGTCAGCCTGTCAGTGCTCAGACCATATGCCGCACACTGCATCAAATTGGTCTGCATGGCTGTCGTTCAGAAGGAAGCCCCTTCTAAAGATGATACACAAGAAAGCCCGCAAACAGTTTGCTGAAGACAAGCAGACTAAGGACATGGATTACTGGAACCATGTCCTGTGGTCTGATGAGACCAAGATAAGCTTATTTGGTTCAGATGGTGTCAAGCGTGTATGGCGGCAACCAGGTGAGGAGTACAAAGACTCCACTTCCTGAATTTACACAGAGGCACACCTCCAGCTCTGCAGCTCTCATTGACCCTCTTATGACTCATCCCCCCTCCCTTCCTGGCAAACTCTCACAAAAGAGAGAGAGCTGTGCATGATGTCATAAGCCTAGGCTTTTTACCAGACAAGAAACAGGAAGTGGGCTGTATAAGGTATTTACTGGCAGAAAAAAAATGTTTTACTATCCAAAGTTAAAACAACAAGGGCAGAAGATTTAATAGATGGAAAGATGAAAAAATGACTGAATTTCCGCTTTAAGACGACTTTGGGCTTAATTAATTTTCCTTTATCTGAGGACTGGAGGGATCATGTGGGAGTATAGGGAACCAGACGCTTCGTCAGATAGGGGCCCCGAGTTACTTAGGGCTTTATGAGTAAGTAGGCTGATTTTAAAGTGGTTTCTAAAGACATTTGGTTTTTATACCTTAAGGTTACTTTCACACTGGGGCCGCCGATCGTTAGCGCTAAAGCGCCGCTAGTTTTACCGGCAGGACGCTTTTAACCCCCACTAGCAGCCAAAGAAGGGATTAAAAGCGCCCGTGTTGCGGTGCTTTGGAAGCGCTGCCCATTCATTTCAATGGGAAGGGCGCCCCAAAGATGCTGCCTGCAGGACTTTTCAGAATGTCCCGCAACGCACCGCCCCAGTGTGAAAAGTCATACTGAAATGAATGGGAAGCGGTTTTCATCCGTTATTTAGAGGCGATTTCTAACACTAAAACACCTGAAAACCGCCTCAGTGTGAAGCCAGCCTAATGCATTTTCTGCATTAACCACCTGCCGACCGCCCGCCATCGTTATACGTCAGCTGTTTAAAGAGGAATATCGTTGTTATGGCAGCAGCTACCAAAAACCCGGTATCCACTTCAAGAGCGGGCGGTCGGCTTTCAGTTAAAAGTGGCCCCCGCGGCAGATTCGCTGCAAGATCACTTTTATCGGGAAGAGGCCCCCTCTCCCACCGCACTCCGGTGCCCTCCGCCTCTTACTTGCAGGGCAGAAGCAAAGTCAAAACGTCACTTCCGCCGATAGCTCTTAAAGGGACATTTTTTTTTTTTCTTCAAACGACATTTTTTTTATTGCATTTTAGTGTAAATATGAGATCTTGGGGTCTTTTTGACCCCAGGTTTTAAGGAATTTTTAACGAGCGCGGTTTAGGAGATATTTACCATATGTGCAGACGGTGACATCACCAGCGCATGCGCTCTGAAGGAACAGCCGCCAAGGCCTTTCCTTCGTTCAGAGTCCTGTGCCCGTAAACGGCAGCTCCCCCGTGCATGCGCGGGAGTGACGTCATCGTGGCTCCTGCCAGTCAGCTGTGTGCATTTGCAATTATTCACGCATGCGCGTTACATGTTTCCCCAATGCGTAAGTTTCACGTTCGGGAAATGTATCATATGTGGTTCACTGGGCATTGGAAAGTGCCTGGGAAATTTACACTGGGCATATTGTCAGCCTCTCACTGTTCATGTGCACGAGGCCTTATATCTATATACAGCCCTGGCCGTAGAAAGAGATCAACAAAAGAGACATCACAAAGACAACTGCGAAAAAAACTGTGCAATGCATAAGAGCACAGAGCATAAAAAAGCCGGAATAAAAGAGAGTAACTGACAGTTCACACCATAGAATCGGAGTCCGTATGCTTTTCTGCATGTGCGTTTTTTATGCGTTTCAGTGCTTTTTTTTCTCTCCCTCCTTTTTCTTCACCTTAAATAAGGACATGTGTGTTCCAGTGCGTTTTTGGTGCATTCCGGTGTGTTTTTGATGAGTTTTAAGGTAACGCACTCAAGTATAGTTCAGTGCAGAAAACATGCAGCCCATTCTACTTTTTTTTTCTGGAACTGGAACGCACTGAAACTGACCACACTGGTGTGAACTATGCCATTGAAAATCATATAACCTACTATCCATGCGTTTTTGATGCAGAAAAAAAACGCACTGGACTGCATGTGGTGTGAACTGGGAAAAAGGGAAAAAGAGAAGGAGAGAAAAAGTAAGGAAAAAGATAAATGTGATTTAACAGATGACAAGAAAACCACTTAGGCTCCATTCACACTTCCGTGATCTGGGAACGTGTGCAGAAATGTGCGTTTCTGCGCGTGTTCCCGAGAACGAGCCAAAACGTGCATCGTGCTTGTGGTGTCATTATGTATTAATGACGCCCCAAATGCGGTTTGGAGACGCAGATTTTGTCACACGAAAAATACACCAAAATGCGCATTACAAAAAACCTGTGAGAATAACTGGCAAAAAAATGCTGAAGGAGCTACTTTGGCATATTTGTCGGCAGTAGGGCAGCCCATTCATACCGGCTAAAGTGTAGGTGTCAATGGTTCCCAACACCAATGACAATAACAAAAACAGAACACAGAAAAGAAAGCATTGATTACAGAATACAATTAGACTAAAACAACTTTGCAGCAGAAATCTAGAACTGTTCTGAATCTGGCCATTATCTCTTCTCTTTTTAACTTTCTATATGGTTACTGTAGGAGCTGGAGCTCATATCTCTGGAGGTACAAACATGGCGTGTGGCTAGCTACAATGTAAAAACTCTGAGCTACAAATCACTGGGACATGTGTGACACAGAAATACTGAAACTCTTTATATTTTTCTTATTGTACTAAAAAATATAAATATGCTAATTAGCCACTAGAGGGCACACTCTGTGTCTCAATAGAACCTTTCTGCCTTTGCTTAAAGTACTGTATATGTCAACCCAATCAGTAAAGTATTACAGAACCTTCAGCCTATTAATGTGATAGTAAAGCACAACCACTGTGTAGCACTGCAATGCAATAAGGAGAACTTGTATATTATCAGCAAACATGACTGTCTCCACATATAAAAGGACAAACTCTACACGTCAACAAAGAAAATTAAAACAATGGCACATATTGGAAAGATTATTTCAATGCAGCTGATTTCTACATATCCTTATCTAAAAATATATATAAATAGACAAGACTGCAAATGTACTTTAAATGGAGAACAGCAGGGCTATCCTCCAGAGACAGCACTGACAATGAGAGAGGAGGCAGATGAGAATCTGCAATGCTGCTTACAGAGAGGAAATAGTACAAATCAGACTGACTAGAGTGGAGAGACGGAGAGAGAGAGAGAGAGAGAGAGAGAGAGAGAGAGAGAGAGAGAGAGAGAGAGAGAGAGAGAGAGAGAGAGAGAGAGAGAGAAGAGAGAGAGAGAGAGAGAGAGAGAGAGAAAGAAAGAAGCGATAGCTAAAAAGAAGAGAGCGATAGGAAGGAAAAAAGAAAGAGAAAGAAAGAAAGATGAGTGTAAGCGAAAGTAAAGAAGAAAGCTAGAAAGCGAAAGAAAAAAAGAGAGAGAGAAATAAAGAAAGAGAGTGTGAGAAAGAGGACAGAGAAAGAGAAACATGAAGAAAATTAAGAGAGAAAAGGAAAAGAAAAAAACAATAGCTAGAGGAAAGAGAAAGAGAGGAAGGAAGGAGGAGAGAGGAGAGTAGAGGAGGGTAGTGGAGTGGAGAGGAGTGGGGAGGAGAGGAGAGTAGTGGAGTGGAGTGGGGAGGAGAGGAGTGGAGTACAGTGGAATCGAGAGGAGAGGAGAGGAGAGGAGAGGAGTAGAGTAGAGTGGAGTGGGGAGGAGAGTAGTGGAATGGGGAGAAGAGGAGTAGAGTGGGGAGGAGAGTAGTAGAGTGGAGTGGAGAGTAGTGAAGTGGAGAGGAGAGCAGTGGAGAGGAGAGTAGTGGAGTGGAGAGGAGTGGGGAGGAGAGGAGAGTAGTGGAGTGGGGAGGAGAGGAGTGGAGTAGAGTGGAATCGAGAGGAGAGGAGTAGAGTAGAGTAGAGTGGAGTGGGGAGGAGAGTAGTGGAATGGGGAGGAGAGGAGTAGAGTGGAGTGGAGAGGAGAGTAGTGGAGTGGAGAGGAGAGTAGAGGAGAGAAGTGGAGTGGAGAGGAGAGAAGTGGAGTGGAGAGGAGAGAAGTGGAGTGGAGAGGAGAGTAGTGGAGTGGAGAGGAGAGTAGTGGAGTGGAGAGGAGTGGAGAGAAGTGGAGTGGAGTGGAGAGCAGTGGAGAGGAGAGTAGTGCAGTGGAGAGGAGAGTAGTGGAGTGGAGAGGAGAGTAGTGGAGAGGAGAGCAGTGGAGAGGAGTGGAGTGAAGTGGAGAGGAGTGGAGTAGAGAGGAGAGTAGTGGAGTGGAGAGGAGAGCAGTGGAGAGGAGAGTAGAGGAGTGGAGAGGAGAGAAGTAGAGAGGAGAGCAGTGGAGAGGAGAGTAGTGGAGTGGGGAGAACTGTAGATCGGCAGAGAGATGAGAATTGGACAGGAGAAGAGGGGGGGGGGAGTGATTTGAGGGGCTCCCAGAATAGAATATAGAAGAAATGATGAGTAGAGATGAGAGCACACAGTATATAGGAGAGGAGATCTCCGCACTGTGTAGTTGTAGGGATCAGACAGCCATTATATAATGCTCAGTCCCTGGTGACAGGAGGAGGGGGAGGGGCAGGACACAGTGCCAGGGACATTCTCAGGGGCACACACTGCCCTCCCCCACCATTTCTCCCCTCTTACCCCTCTTCATTGCTGCATGCCAAAGCCTGAGCTTCCTCCCTTCCATGCACAGTGCACATAGAAGCTGCTATCCGCCAATCAGAGAGCCCCGGCAGGCAGAGAGCATGCAGGGAGATGTAGTCCAGGCAAACAATTGTCTTCCTAGCCAGAGGATCGTTCAGCGGCAGAACAGGCAGTCTCACCTGTGACACGTATAGCAGAGTGCCGGTGGGGGGACAATGGAGGATCGGCCTCTGATCGCTCTGCCCCTCCCCTGTCCTCATGTCTCCTCTCCACTCTCATGTTTATATTTCCATAAATAAGAAGAAAAAACATTCCAATGAATTAATAATACAATAATCTACCAATAGTGAAGGAGATGTAAATCCAAACAATGACATCTCATATATATTGTACAGCTGAACTCCGGGGAAAAGAAAAATGGACTCTCAGTGGTTTATAAAGGAGTACAGACAAAGGTTTGTAGGTGATGCTTCTCATGCAGGTGTCTGGGGTGCACTTACTTTTGCTCCCCTGTGACCCAGAATCATCCATCAGTGGGCTGATGTCACTGAACTGCTCCATTCTTTGAGAGGATTCTGACAATAATGTCGGGATCCGCCCAAATGCCCGACCAGCAGTTGGCTCAGCCTCTCAGCACACCACCAAGAGCCTGAGCTGGCCAATCCCCCCCCCCCCCCCCTCCACAGCCAGACACTCCAGTGAGCGCTGGGGGGGGGGGGGGGCAGAGCAGAGAGCGAACCCCAGAACTAAACCATCAGCCATGTGATAGCGCAATTCTCAGTCTTACTGTAGATCCCGCGAGGGACAGTGCCGCAGCCTTATACAGTGCCTTGAAAAAGTATTCATACCCCTTGAAATTTTACACATTGTGTCATGTTACAACCAAAAACATAAATGTATTTTATTGGGATTTTATGTGATAGACCAACACAAAGTGGCACATAATTGTGAAGTGGAAGGAAAATGATAAATGGTTTTCAACATTTTTTACAAATAAAATATGTGAAAAGTGTGACGTGCATTTGTATTTAGCCCCCTTTACTCTGATACCCCAAACTAAAATCTAGCGGAACCAATTGCCTTCAGAAGTCCCCTAATTAGTAAATAGAGTCCACCTGTGTATAATTTAATCTCAGTATAAATACAGCTGTTCTGTGAAGCCCACAGAGGTTTGTTAGAGAACCTTAGTAAACAAACAGCATCATGAAGGCCAAGGAACACACCAGACAGGTCAGGGATAAAGTTGTGGAGAAGTTTAAAGCAGGGTTAGGTTATAAAAAAAAATATCCCAAGCTTTGAACATCTCCTGGAGCACTGATCAATCCATCATCCGAAAATGGAAAGAGTACGGCACAAGTGCAAACCTACCAAGACATGGCCGTCCACCTAATCTGACAAGCCGGGCAAGGAGAGCATTAATCAGAGAAGCAGCCAAGAGGCCCATGGTAACTCTGGAGGAGCTGCAGAGATCCACAGCTCAGGTGGGAGAATCTGTCCACAGGACAACTATTAGTCGTACACTCCACAAATCTGGCCTTTATGGAAGAGTGGCAAGAAGAAAGTCATTGTTGAAAGAAAACCATAAGTAGTCCTGTTTGCAGTTTGTGAGAAGCCATGTGGGGGACACAGCAAACATGTGGAAGAAGGTGCTCTGGTCAGATGAGACCAAAATTGAACTTTTTGGCCTAAAAGCAAAGGGCTATGTGTGGCGGAAAACTAACACTGCACATCACCCTGAACACACCATCCCCACCGTGAAACATGGTGGTGGCAGCATCATGTTGTGCGGATGCTTTTCTTCAGCAGGGACAGGGAAGCTGGTCAGAGTTGATGGGAAGATTGATGGAGCCAAATACAGGGTAATCTTAGAAGAAAACAAAGTCCACCTTAAAGACAACTAAAACGATCATTGGTGTCAGTCATTAGTCATCTGAGAGGCAGACGCTGCTCAGGGAACCCCAACATTCCAAGGAATCCTGGTTGAGAAAGGCTGGTCTAACAGGAATATAAAAGTCAATTTTATCACCTTATTGCCTGGCAGCCAGTGCTATTCTCTGCCCTCCAGTGCTCTAGACAGGCCCTTGGTGTCTGAAGGCACAATGTAGGACCACTGGTACTGCATGGTACATGAAATAAAGTTTCAACTGGTCAAGTGGAGAAATAGCTCCTCTCCACCACTTGACCAATGTTATAACATACAACAGCGGCCCTGCGGAGAAGAGCACAGGCTGCCCCAGGATCGAGGCACAAGTTAAATCTTTTACATTATTATCACCCCCTATATGAAACAAGCATTTAAGCCTTGCAGTATGGAAGAAGCCCACTGCAAGTTGAATATATAAGGATATCTAGAGTTCAGCTTTTTACACAGATAAAATACATACACGGGAGCTGTATTACCCACCAAAGGAATTGTATAGCTGTCCATCCGTTCCTGAGATTTATACAGCTCTGCCACACTGAACAGCTCTGTCTATTACAGAAGACCTGATTTTTGCCTTTTGTAGTTCAGTAACACATACACATCTTGTCTGCCTTGCAGCCTGTGACTGGACAGTGAAAGGAGAAGCAGGTACTTGCTATCACAGCAGGCATTTCCTTGCTAGTTGCAGTGTCAGGCAGCTGTGAGCCAAAAGGGGGCGCCCTGTTCAATATCGCGGCTAGTGTTTTAGGGCACTTAGGAAGACAGGACAAAGTACCAAATGCTGGTTGTCCAATCAGGAACAGTATATTAAAAAAAATAGCGATAATTCTGCTTTAAACCACAGCTTATTCAGGCACTTCCTGTTATAGGGTGACAACACTCTGGGCTTGTCTCCCAGTTATTGTTGTCAAAATACACCATGCAGTTGACTTACTAAAGGAGTAAGCCCTGGTTCACACCGGTGTGACTTGTCATGTGATCTGACCGTTCCAAATCGCATGACAAGTCGCACCCCATTGTCGGTACTCATGTCACAGCAACTTTGAAAAAGGTTCCTGCACTACTTTTTTTCCGATTTCATTGCGACTTGCATTGACTTCTGTTAAATGAGGTCGAAAGCTGCAGTGAAATCGGAATGTAAAAATCGCAGTGATCTGCGGCTTTGAAATCGGGCTGAAGTAGCGTGATTTCAAAGTCATACTGCTCAAGCCTGCTCACTTAGACCCCTTTCACACTGAGGCAGTTTTCAGGCATTTTAGCGCTAGAAATAGAACCTGAAAATCGCCTGAAAACTGCCTCCCATTCATTTGCATGATTGCTTTCACACTGGGGCGGTGCGCTTGCGGGACGTTAGAAAAAGTCCTGCAAGAAGCATCTTTGGGGTGGGTTTGGAACGCTGTAAAAAGCTCTCCAAAAACCTCCCCACTAGCGCCCCAAAAAATGCCGCTAAAGCACCGTAAAAACGGCCGGCGCTTTAGTGCTGTTTTAGGCTGGATTCACACTTAGGGCTCTTTCACACGGGGCGGATCAGTCATGATCCGCCCCGTGAACATCCGCTTGCTCAGCGGGGATCACTCCGCCGATCCCCGCTGAGCAGGAAGATGACAGGTGCATCGCTGCACACTGTGCAGCGACGGACCTGTCAGAGCGCCGCTCTCCCCTATGGGGGGATCGGATGATGACGGTCCGTAGTGTCCGTCGTCACCCGATCCGATCCGAAAACGGATGGAAAAGTAGGTTTTTCCTCCGTTACACTTTTCGGATCGGAGCGGGTCGGATGTCAGCGGACATGTCACCGCTGACATCCGACGCTCCATAGGGATACATGTATGTCCGTTTTTCATCCGAAAACGGAAGGATGAAAAACGGACATACGGATCGTCCGTGTGAAAGAGGCCTTATGCATTTTTTGTGCTTTTTGCATTTTGCAGATTTGCACTACAGATCCTGTTCCATAGGAAACAATGTTAAATGGACTGTAGTGCAAATCTGCAAAAAGCAAAAAGCACTAAAGCTGAATAGGTGTGAATCCAGCCTTAGCGGCTCTTCATTGTGAAAGGGGTCTTAGCAAAGGTAAATGTTCATGCAGTTTAACCCCTTCAAGACCAGGCCTATTTCTGCCATTTGTTGTTTACAATTTAAGATCTGTATTTTTTGCTAGAAAATTACTTAGAACCCCCAAAAATTATATATATATTATTTTTTTTAGCAGAGACCCTAGAGAATAAAATGGCGGTCATTGCAATATTTTATGTCACACTGTATTTGCACAGTGGTCTTTCAATCACAATTGTTTTGGAAAAAATACACTTCAATTAATTAAAAAATACTAAACAGTAAAGTTAGTCCAATTTTTTTGTATGAGATGAAAGATGATGTACGCCGAGTAAATAGAAACCTATTATGCTTTAAAATTGCGCACAGTCGTGGAATGGCAACAAACTATGGTACCTAAAAATCTCCATAGGCGACACTTTAAAATTTTATGCTTTTTAATGGATGCATGTTTAGAGTTACAGAGGAGGTCTTGGGCTAGAATTATTGCTCTCGCTCTAACGATCGCGGTGATACCTCACATGTGTGGTTTGAACATACCTCCCAACTTTTTGAGATGAGAACGAGGGATACCTATTAGCAAAAGTTTGTTGGCATAGGGCACACCCCTGGCCACACCCCACTTAAAGGAGAATTATAGAAAGAAAAATGATTAGTTATGCCCACAAATACTTTTGTTTAACATTATTATGTTTATATTTCCTTATATTTCCTTTTAAAATTGACAAAATGCATCAATTTAGAAACTGGATGAAGGATTTAGCACTGAGAAACACTTTTGATAGATAAGTAGTGCATTTTATATACAACTATTTAGATCAGACCAAAATGAGGGACCAATGAGGAGGAATGAGGGACAGAGGGACTTTGTTCCAAATCAGGGACAGTTGGGAGCTATGGATTTGAACACTGTTTACATTTGTGGGTGTGACTTACGTATGTGGTTTCTTTGGCACGTGAGCACGGAGGGATGGGGAGGTTTACATTTTTTATATTTTATTATTTATTTTATTTTACATTTTTACACTGTCCCTTTTAAAAAAAAATAATTTCTGATCACTTTTATTGCTGTCACAAGGAATGTAAACATCCCTTGTGACAGCAATAGGCAGTGACAGGTACTCTTTATGGAGGGATCTGGGGTCTAAAAGACCTCAAACCGCTTCTCTGTACTTGAAAGTATTCAAAACGCAAAGATGGGCCTTTTTGAACACCAAATTTTTTTAAAAACTGGTGCCATTGGCTGCCGAGTAAACCAGAAGTGATGTCGCTTCCATAGTTACATAGTAGGTGTAGTTGAAAAAAAGACACAAGTCCATCAAGTTCAACCTATGTGTGTGATTATATGTCAGTATTACATTGTATATCCCTGTATGTTGTGGTCGTTCAGGTACTTATGTAATAGTTTCTTGAAACTATCAATGCTCCCTGCTGAGACCACCGCCTGTGGAAGGGAATTCCACATCCTTGCCGCTCTTACAGTAAAGAACCCTCTACGCAGTTTAAGGTTAAACTTCTTTTCTTCTAATTTTAATGAGTGGCCACGTGTCTTACTACCGCAGTATATCTACGGCGGCTGGTCGGGAAGTGGTTAAAGTATAACTAAAGGCAAAATTTTTTTTAAATTTTGGTTAGAGTGGAGATGGATTAGAACCCCTGTCAGGTTTCATTGCTGTCTGTGCCCCCCGTTAGGGGGATTCACCCTCTCTATTTGTCCTGTTTACTGTTATCACCGACGGTGAAAGAAAATCCCAAATTTTGTGTTGTCACCTGAACAGGAAGAGAGAAGAAAAAAAAGAGAAGAACCAGTGTCCAAAAGGGACACTGGTTCTATGGGGGTATCCTCTCACTTCCTGTTGTGGCTATGGGACAGGAAGTGAAGGGAAATCTCTCCAATGGGGCAAAAAAAACCCCAAAAAAAACTGACGGGTATAACCTATCCAAAATTAAAAAAAAAAAGTTTTGAATTTTATTTCACTTTATATAAAATATGTACAATGCTGCTAAAACAAAATAATAACTGTGACAGACCCAACCAGGCAAGGGACTTTTGGAGGACTGCAAGGTAGCCTCTTGCCTACTGACTATGGGCCCTGACTTTTGAGGGGGCTCTATTCTTGGGAGGTGTACGCCTGGGGGGGGGGGGGGGGCCCTCGGAATGGTCTTGCTTCAGATTCGGGTCCATATCTCCCTGAAACACACAGCCTCTGGGAACCTAGGACCTGGATACAGATTTGGGGCCGTGTTAAGAACATCACGGGCCTGGTGCTAAAGGATTTTGGTGGGGCTTTTTATAATAAATAAATAAATAAATAATTAAAAATGCAAACATTTTTTATTATAACAAATTAAATTAAATAGAGAGAGGGAGAATGAGATAGAGAGAAAGGGGATGAGAGAGGGACAAGGGGTAAGGAAGGGAGGATGAGAGAGAGAGAGAGAGAGGATGTGCATGAGCATGCGTGGGAGTGACAGCAACACAGCCCGGCCAAGGCAAGTGACCCTTCGAAGGCTCTCATCCTGCACAAGGAGAGAGAGCAGTAGTGACTGGTCCTGGAATAGGAAGCTCCTGCATAGAGGGAAAGTCTCATACTGGATTACTGCACAGATCTGGAAGGTAAACAGAAAAGCACACCAAGATGCAAGTAGAACACACAGGACTCTTCTGTTTGGATAGTGTTGGTTTGTCCCGGAGTTCTGCTTTAACTAGCACCAAATAAACGTACTCGCAAATATCTATGAACAGATCCTTCGCTGAATCATAGCAGAACGGAGCAGAAGTTACTTTTTTTACATCAGTGCCACTGCCCGTCCAGTTTTTTGCTTTCATCCATTTACATCCAGTTGTGTTTAGGTCCAAAAAATACGAAAAAGGATGCAGACCTGGGCAGACCTGCAGGTAATCGAATGTAACATGAAGCTTCCGACCAGGAAAACCTCATAAAACTGACAGGAGGACCTGATCAGACTGCCTTGTGAAAGGGGCCAACAATTTACATTTATATTTAAATTTAGACAGATTTCATCTCATTTCCTGCTGTGCTTCCAGTACAGGAAGTTTGATCTTCCCAGGAGGACACCAGCTACTCAATCCAAAAAGGAAATTTTGCCTTTATATACCTGTTAAAGCAGAACTAAAGGCATTTTAAAAAAAATAAAAATAGATAAGAGTAATGCCCCGTACACACGGTCGGATTTTCCGATGGAAAATGTGTGATAGGACCTTGTTGTCGGAAATTCCGACCGTGTGTAGGCTCCATCACACATTTTCCATCGGATTTTCCGACACACAAAGTTTGAGAGCAGGATATAAAATTTTCCGACAACAAAATCCGTTGTCGGAAATTCCGATCGTGTGTACACAAATCCGACGGACAAAGTGCCACGCATGCTCAGAATAAATAAAGAGATGAAAGCTATTGGCTACTGCCCCGTTTATAGTCCCGACGTACGTGTTTCACGTCACCGCGTTTAGAACGATCGGATTTTCCGACAACTTTGTGTGACCGTGTGAATGCAAGACAAGTTTGAGCCAACATCCGTAGGAAAAAATCCTAGGATTTTGTAGTCGGAATGTCCGAACAAAGTCCGACCGTGTGTACAGGGCATAAGGCTGGGTTCACACCTATGCGAATTGGATGCGGGGAATTCGTATAGCAGGAGAATATGACCGACTATCTATGGAGCTGGTTCACATGTCTCTGGGGTGGCTGTGGAGCGCACTGCATAGAAAACGCTGTGTGTCTTTGCCTCAGTTTCAGGGCCAAATTCAGGCAAAGATTCTGCCCTGATTTGTCCCTGAAATGGAGAACAGGGACAGACAGCGTTGCTGTGCGATCCACGGTCAGTTTAGGTGTAAACCGAGTCTAAGGAAGGATTATAAACCATGTCAGTTTTTTTTGTTTTGCTTTTCACCATTTGTGTCCCATTGGGGAGATTTCATATCACTTCCTGTCCCAGAGCCAAAACAGGAAGTGAAAGGAAATCCCTCCAAAGTGAGGCAATTCCCAGTCCATTGTCCTCATTAGAAGATTTCCTTTCTTTTCCCATTTGGTGACAAACACAAATTTGGGATTTTCTTTTACTTCAAAGAGGGGGGGGGGGGGGGCGTCAGACAGCAATAAAAACTTGGAGATATCAAGAGACTAAAAACTTTTTGGGACTTTAAAGGCACAACTGTAGTGAGCTACACAACGTATATAAAAAAGGTTAAATTTTATTTATCATATACAAAAAAAAAAAAAAAAACACACAAAAAGAATAGACAAGGCATTATTTAAAAACACATCGGATCTAGACATACATAGCATATCCTAACACCATTAAGGATCCTATCCTGCAGTTGAGTATGTATCCCTAGATAATCGTGTATAATTGTAATCCAAATAAGGAAAAAGGGTTAACTTCCCCTAACACGGTTGAAATTGGGGGAGCACTGCAGGTCTGATATTCCCAAAATGGTGTATTCTCCAATTGCTCATTGCTCTACATGTTTCACGTTGACAAGGAACGCTTCTTCAGGAGCTAGAGGTTCTATTAAAATTATGTACAGAGAAAGAAAAACATGTGTCAAAGTCACAATATTTTAAAAGACTATTCTCAGTGAATGTATAATAAAGACACAGTGTTACATGAAAAAGTAATAACTTGGTAAGAAGAGGGAGAGAGACGGCGCCCCCAGGTGGCAAGGCATGGCAGAGGCCCTATAAAAGATGGAGGTCTCAAGTGGTAGGACAACATAAGGCAGCGGTCTAGGACAGCCCATACAGAGGGGTACCCATAGCCCACTGAGAGACATAGAAATTAGTGGAATATAAAATATGAGTATCGGTAATGATAATAAAAAATGTGGAACTCATCTCATTTGAAGCCTGACTGGGATAGGGGAGAGGAAGGGAAAAGAAGGGGAGGGGGGGGGAGGGAAAAAGGGGGAGGGAGGGGGGAGGAAGGGGGGGGGAAGGAAAAGAAGAGAGGGGGGGGGAGAAACAAGGGAAGAGGGGAGGGGAGGGGGTTTGTGGCAGAGGGTGAACTAAGTTAACAGAGTATGTAAAAAATATTGCTTACCAAATAATATGTCAAAAAAGTTGTATTCGCATAGGTAAGTATGATCAAAGGGTCGCAAAGAGCTGATAAGGCGGCACCGATGAGGCGGCACCAATGAGCGAGCACTGACGGGCACTGACGATGGGCACTGATATGCGGCACTGATGGGCACTGGTAGGCGGCACTGATGGGTGGCATTGATAGGCAGCACTGATGGGCACTCATGGGTGGCACTGGTGGGCACTGATAGGCGACACTGATGGGCACTGAAAAGCTGCAAAGATGGGTTCTTATGGGTGGCACTGATAGGCAGCACTGCTGGGCACTGCTGGGCACTGATACGTGGCACTGATACACGGCACTGATACGCGGCACTGATAGGCATCCCTGGTGGCACTGGCAGTGGTAGGCATTGTGAGAGGGGCACTGATTGGCAGCTGCCTGGGCATTGATTGGCAGCTGCCTGGGCACAGATTAGTATTTCCCTGGGGGTCTAGGGGGCATACCTGGTGGTCCAGTGTGGATTGCTTCCCTGGTGGTCCTGGGCGGCTTCCCTGGTGGTCCTGGGTGGGATCCGAGGGGGAGCTGTGCTGATAATCAATCAGCACAGAACCCCCCTGTCAGGAGAGCAGCCGATTGGCTCTCCTCTACTCGCGTCTGTCAGGCGTGAGTGAGGAAAAGCCGATCACCGGCTCTTCCTACTTACATCGTGATCAGCCGTGATTGGACACGGCTGATCACGTGGTAAAGAGTCTCTGTCAGAGACTCCTTACCTTGATTGGTGTTGCGGGGTGTCAAACTGACACCCCGCAACAACGATCGCCGCGATGCGTGCCCCCCGGGGGCGCGCAGCGGCTCAATATCCTGCGGACGTCATATAACGCCCAGTCAGGATATTGAAACCACTTTGCCGCCGTCATTCTGCTATATGGTGGGCGGCAAGTGGTTAAGCATACATTTGCTCCCTTTGTATTGGGGTCTGCCAGGACTGGAGGAGTCACTTTCTGCCCTGGAAAAATTCTGATGATCCAGAGGGCCTCTGGACCTCCTAGACCTGGAGTGTGAGCGGCCGGCAGAGAGAGAGAGAGAGAGAGAGAGAGCCCAAAAGGACACTTTTAAGCTGGCTACCCCTCATCCAATCCTCTGCAGATTTTTTTTGTTCCCTCAGATTTACCAAAACCACACAATATGAGGTCAAACCTTAAGAGCCTCAATTTGTATGCAATCAGGCAGGCCCCTGCACCACATGGTCCCGGCAAAACTAAAGGAAATCAGACAAGCTGCACAGTGTGTATGGGGTCTTTAGAGACATGAGAGCAAGAAAAAGAAAAAAAGTTTTATAGAAATTGACAGACCTGGAAAGAGTTCCATAGGAGAGAAGACATCATGCAGTCCCAGCTGCTGGATCCGGACTACAAAGCAGTCATGCCACAAGAGGATTGTCGTCTCTGATTAGAGAACACCTCGACCCCAAAAGACCACCAGAAGGGGTTCCCCACCTTGTTGGTGCGTTTAGCAGCCTAAGATGTGAGACTGCGTGCTGGGAGAGGCTGAACCCAGACGGACTCCAACATAGTCGGCAGGTAAGAGCTTTAGACTAAGTGTAACGGTCTGTAGGTGTTGATCTTTTGAGGACAAAAAGGAGAATGGGGGAGGTAGCTCTCAGTCAGACTTTTATAGAGCTAAACAGGTCCTGTGGGTAGATATAGGGGCTAAGGTATATCATATGTATCCTACCATGTTTGGCGTCAGGAAATACTGTTTACACTGTGATTGGACACAACTTGTCACATGGTAAGGAGACACTGTGATTGGCTCTTTACCCTGATCTGTGATCAGCTGTGATTTGCTGATGCATGCCGCAG
The DNA here is from genome assembly GCA_037952835.1 of Lithobates septentrionalis. NCBI lineage: Eukaryota > Metazoa > Chordata > Amphibia > Anura > Ranidae > Lithobates > Lithobates septentrionalis. The sequence goes on along the minus strand of JBBDGP010002350.1, from coordinate 156,330 downwards.
GGGGCGCGCGGGATGCACGATCATGGGTCGGACATCCATAGACGCCCTCCCAGCAATGTGAGCCCACGCTTTTCGCTATAGCGTGGGTAGGAAGTGGTTGAAGTATAACTAAAGGCAAAAAGTTTTCTTTTCCGTTTTGGATAGGGTGGAGAGGAATTACAACACCTGACAAGTTTTTATTGCTAAACAACAAAAGGAAGGGTCCTAGTATTAAAGTACCTAATATACAGGGTGACTCTGTAGGTACTTAAAAGTCATTTGTGCCAACGTCCCTGATAATCAGATGGAGATATCAAGAGACTAAAAACTTTTTGGGACTTTAAAGGCACAACTGTAGTGAGCTACACAACGTATATAAAAAAGGTTACATTTTATTTATCATATACAAAAAAAAACACACAAAAAGAATAGACAAGGCATTATTTAAAAACACATCGGATCTAGACATACATAGCATATCCTAACACCATTAAGGATCCTATCCTGCAGTTGAGTATGTATCCCTAGATAATCGTGTATAATTGTAATCCAAATAAGGAAAAAGGGTTAACTTCCCCTAACACGGTTGAAATTGGGGGAGCACTGCAGGTCTGATATTCCCAAAATGGTGTATTCTCCAATTGCTCATTGCTCTACATGTTTCACGTTGACAAGGAACGCTTCTTCAGGAGCTAGAGGTTCTATTAAAATTATGTACAGAGAAAGAAAAACATATGTAAAAAGTCACAATATTTTAAAAGTTATTCTCAGTGAATGTATAATAAAGACACAGTGTTACATGAAAAAGTAATAACTTGGTAAGAAGAGGGAGAGAGGCGGCGCCCCCAGGTGGCAAGGCATGGCAGAGGCCTTATAAAAGATGGAGGTCTCAAGTGGTAGGACAACATAAGGCAGCGGTCTAGGACAGCCCATACAGAGGGGTACCCATAGCCCACTGAGAGACATAGAAATTAGTGGAATATAAAATATGAGTATCGGTAATGATAATAAAAAATGTGGAACTCATCTCATTTGAAGCCCGACTGGGATAGGGGAGAGGAAGGGAAAAGAAGGGGAGGGGGGGAGGGAAAAAGGGGGAGGGAGGGGGGAGGAAGGGGGGGGGGAAGGAAAAGAAGAGAGGGGGGGGGGGAAACAAGGGAAGAGGGGAGGGGAGGGGGTTTGTGGCAGAGGGTGAACTAAGTTAACAGAGTATGTAAAAAATATTGCTTACCAAATAATATGTCAAAAAAGTTGTATTCGCATAGGTAAGTATGATCAAAGGGTCGCAAAGAGCGATCGAGGTAGGAATCAATTGATAAGGGTCAGGCAAGCAGCAAACGGACACCGGGGGCTCCCAGCTAAGTCACATCGGGTAGTTATAGATAGGGAGAGCTTGTATATGCTGCAGTTCTAAGGCACAAACATAAACAAAATTAAGAATCAACTATACTTGTGAGTGCTGAAATCACTACTGGTATGTATATTGAAGTGCTCTGCCTTGAAAAGCAACCAAAGATAGCTTACCCCACAGTGAAGACAATAAGGAGACTCTGGGAGCGCACCGTCCTGTTAAATTGCTGCCTGTTGTATGTCTCAGTCGTGAGCGGCGAGGCAGCCCCATATATGGGATGACCAGGGCGGAAGCAGCCATTCTAATCAACACGGCGTCTTCCGGCCCCATAGCAGGCAGCCGCGCATGCGTCGAGCGACGCCACAGGTCGGGCCAACGGCGCACGCGCGTGCGTCGAATGCAGGACCGAGGAGACGGGGCCCGAGCATTGCGCCGACTGCAAAGGCGGGGACGGAGGGAACCAAGGCAGGTCCCCCAGTTCCCCGTCATTCGCCGCACATCCGGCCGAAGAGTCGGACCGGACGTGCGGCGCTGTGCGATGGGTACCGCTGACAGTGCTGGCCAACCTGACCCCAATTGAGACCAAGAAAACTAAGGGCGCTGAACCATGCATGACCACAAGGGGAGACACACTCAAAAAGTACCAATGATAAAGTATACTAAACAAGCATTACAGGATTGTACACACAATAATTTAAACAAGGCAGTCAGGAAATATGTGGCAGACAGACAAGCTGCCAGGTTATTATCAGTACAAGATGGGGAAAAGGGAAAGGAACAAAGGGGCATTTTAAAGTATAACAACATTGATCTCAGATACAGCAATGAATAAAATGATTAATTTGTATGCATATTGGCAAACACATTCTTTGTTGTCTGAATACCTTAGTTTGTTCTTGCAATGGCGTAGCCAGACTCTAAGGAGGTAAGGGGGGGGGGGGGGGAGGAGGAAGGAAGGGAGGGGGAGGGAAAAGGAGTTGTAGAGCGGGGTATGATGGGGAGGGGGGGGGGGGAAAGGGGGGGGGGGGGAAGGCGAGCCTTAACTGGTTTCACAGAAACGGTTTGTATGAGAGAGACTCATTCAAGCCAGGCGTTTTGATAGCATTTAAGCGTTCTATCCAGAGTGATTCTTTTTGTAAAATCAGTTTATCCCATTCGCCCCCTCTGGGGTTTTTGGGGATGACGGCCAGAATAGTAAATGAGATACTGGATGTGTTAAACCGGTGGTAGAGATCAAGGTGTCTGCTCACAGGTGTGAGCATCTTTCCATTTCCGGAATAATAAACATGATCGTTAATTCTTTGTCTAAGCTGTCTGGCCGTCTTCCCCACATAAAAAACCCCACAGGTACAGGTCATAAGGTAAACCACCCCTTGTGTCTGACATGTTGCTGAGAATTTTGGATAGAAGGTTTCGCCATTTGGAAGCAAGATTGGAAATTCGGGGGATATCCAAGGGCAAAAGGAGCAGTTGCCACAAGGTAATGTACCCCTGGGTTTTACGGAGGAAATCGAGTTGGAAGTCTTGTATTGACTGGAAACAAGGTGGTCCTTGAAGGACGCCGTGCGTCTATAAACTACTCCTGGATGTGGGTTAACATACTTTTTCAAGATAGGGTCTTCTATTAGAAAGTGCCAGTGCCTTTTAAGAATGTTGTGAATGTCTTGATAATGAGCGGAAAAGCGGGTAACTAATTTGACGGTGGGGTTTTGTGGTCGGACTTTGTTGGTGTAAAGTAATTCATTACGTTGTTTGTTTTTGGCTTTATTGAAGGCCTTTCGTAACAATGATCGGCTATAACCTCTGGCTAGTAGGCGGGATCTGAGTAGATTCGCCTGATGTTGAAAGTCTGTCATATGGGTACAATTTCGCCTTAGGCGAATATATTGCACATATGGTATGCTTTTTATGAGAGTAGGAGGATGTGCACTTGTGGCGTGTAGCAGTGTATTTCCTGCTGTCGTTTTGCGGTATAGATTGGTTGACAGGGTATTGTTGGCGTCCCTGTATATCTCGAGATCTAGAAAAGTAATACTTTGTGTATCACATTGGTAACCCCCTCCCCTCTTCCCTTGTTTCTCCCCCCCCTCTCTTCTTTTCCTTCCCCCCCCCTTCCTCCCCCCTCCCTCCCCCTTTTTCCCTCCCCCCCCTCCCCTTCTTTTCCCTTCCTCTCCCCTATCCCAGTCGGGCTTCAAATGAGATGAGTTCCACATTTTTTATTATCATTACCGATACTCATATTTTATATTCCACTAATTTCTATGTCTCTCAGTGGGCTATGGGTACCCCTCTGTATGGGCTGTCCTAGACCGCTGCCTTATGTTGTCCTACCACTTGAGACCTCCATCTTTTATAGGGCCTCTGCCATGCCTTGCCACCTGGGGGCGCCGTCTCTCTCCCTCTTCTTACCAAGTTATTACTTTTTCATGTAACACTGTGTCTTTATTATACATTCACTGAGAATAGTCTTTTAAAATATTGTGACTTTGACACATGTTTTTCTTTCTCTGTACATAATTTTAATAGAACCTCTAGCTCCTGAAGAAGCGTTCCTTGTCAACGTGAAACATGTAGAGCAATGAGCAATTGGAGAATACACCATTTTGGGAATATCAGACCTGCAGTGCTCCCCCAATTTCAACCGTGTTAGGGGAAGTTAACCCTTTTTCCTTATTTGGATTACAATTATACACGATTATCTAGGGATACATACTCAACTGCAGGATAGGATCCTTAATGGTGTTAGGATATGCTATGTATGTCTAGATCCGATGTGTTTTTAAATAATGCCTTGTCTATTCTTTTTGTGTGTTTTTTTTTGTATATGATAAATAAAATGTAACCTTTTTTATATACGTTGTGTAGCTCACTACAGTTGTGCCTTTAAAGTCCCAAAAAGTTTTTAGTCTCTTGATATCTCCATCTGATTATCAGGGACGTTGGCACAAATGACTTTTAAGTACCTACAGAGTCACCCTGTATATTAGGTACTTTAATACTAGGACCCTTCCTTTTGTTGTTTAGCAATAAAAACTTGTCAGGTGTTGTAATTCCTCTCCACCCTATCCAAAACGGAAAAGAAAACTTTTTGCCTTTAGTTATACTTCAACCACTTCCTACCCACGCTATAGCGAAAAGCGTGGGCTCACATTGCTGGGAGGGCGTCTATGGATGTCCGACCCATGATCGTGCATCCCGCGCGCCCCCTGCGGCATGCATCAGCAAATCACAGCTGATCACAGATCAGGGTAAAGAGCCAATCACAGTGTCTCCTTACCATGTGACAAGTTGTGTCCAATCACAGTGTAAACAGTATTTCCTGACGCCAAACATGGTAGGATACATATGATATACCTTAGCCCCTATATCTACCCACAGGACCTGTTTAGCTCTATAAAAGTCTGACTGAGAGCTACCTCCCCCATTCTCCTTTTTGTCCTCAAAAGATCAACACCTACAGACCGTTACACTTAGTCTAAAGCTCTTACCTGCCGACTATGTTGGAGTCCGTCTGGGTTCAGCCTCTCCCAGCACGCAGTCTCACATCTTAGGCTGCTAAACGCACCAACAAGGTGGGGAACCCCTTCTGGTGGTCTTTTGGGGTCGAGGTGTTCTCTAATCAGAGACGACAATCCTCTTGTGGCATGACTGCTTTGTAGTCCGGATCCAGCAGCTGGGACTGCATGATGTCTTCTCTCCTATGGAACTCTTTCCAGGTCTGTCAATTTCTATAAAACTTTTTTTCTTTTTCTTGCTCTCATGTCTCTAAAGACCCCATACACACTGTGCAGCTTGTCTGATTTCCTTTAGTTTTGCCGGGACCATGTGGTGCAGGGGCCTGCCTGATTGCATACAAATTGAGGCTCTTAAGGTTTGACCTCATATTGTGTGGTTTTGGTAAATCTGAGGGAACAAAAAAAATCTGCAGAGGATTGGATGAGGGGTAGCCAGCTTAAAAGTGTCCTTTTGGGCTCTCTCTCTCTCTCTCTCTCTCTCTGCCGGCCGCTCACACTCCAGGTCTAGGAGGTCCAGAGGCCCTCTGGATCATCAGAATTTTTCCAGGGCAGAAAGTGACTCCTCCAGTCCTGGCAGACCCCAATACAAAGGGAGCAAATGTATGCTTAACCACTTGCCGCCCACCATATAGCAGAATGACGGCGGCAAAGTGGTTTCAATATCCTGACTGGGCGTTATATGACGTCCGCAGGATATTGAGCCGCTGCGCGCCCCCGGGGGGCACGCATCGCAGCGATCGTTGTTGCGGGGTGTCAGTTTGACACCCCGCAACACCGATCAAGGTAAGGAGTCTCTGACAGAGACTCTTTACCACGTGATCAGCCGTGTCCAATCACGGCTGATCACGATGTAAGTAGGAAGAGCCGGTGATCGGCTTTTCCTCACTCACGCCTGACAGACGCGAGTAGAGGAGAGCCAATCGGCTGCTCTCCTGACAGGGGGGTTCTGTGCTGATTGATTATCAACACAGCTCCCCCTCGGATCCCACCCAGGACCACCAGGGAAGCCGCCCAGGACCACCAGGGAAGCAATCCACACTGGACCACCAGGTATGCCCCCTAGACCCCCAGGGAAATACTAATCTGTGCCCAGGCAGCTGCCAATCAATGCCCAGGCAGCTGCCAATCAGTGCCCCTTTCACAATGCCTACCACTGCCAGTGCCACCAGGGATGCCTATCAGTGCCGCGTATCAGTGCCGTGTATCAGTGCCACGTATCAGTGCCCAGCAGTGCCCAGCAGTGCTGCCTATCAGTGCCACCCATAAGAACCCATCTTTGCAGCTTTTCAGTGCCCATCAGTGTCGCCTATCAGTGCCCACCAGTGCCACCCATGAGTGCCCATCAGTGCTGCCTATCAATGCCACCCATCAGTGCCGCCTACCAGTGCCCATCAGTGCCGCATATCAGTGCCCATCGTCAGTGCCCGTCAGTGCTCGCTCATTGGTGCCGCCTCATCGGTGCCGCCTTATCAGTGCCTGTCAGTGCCGCCTTATCAGTGCTCATCAGTGAAAGAGAAAACGTACTTATTTACAAAATTTTTTAACAGAAACAAAAGCAAAACTTTTGTTTTTATCAAAATTTTCGGTCTTTTTTTATTTGTTTCGCAAACAATAAAAACCGCAGAGGTGATCAAATACCACCAAAAGAAAGCTCTATTTGTGGGAACAAAATGATAAAAATTTAGTTTGGGTACAGTGTTACATGACCGCGCTATTGTCATTCAAACTGCAACAGCACTAAAAGCTGAAAATTGGTCAGGGCAGGAAGGTGAATAAGTGCCCTGCATTGAAGTGGTTAAGAGAACACACACAGCTTCTCCTCCGAGGGCTCAGCGCCCAAAAGGCAAATGTTGGTCATGTGGAGGGGACCCTATGCCAGGAAATCTATTTTGCAGCAACTGCTTCAGGCAGCTTGCCAGAGACCAGGAGTATGAGAGTCAGCAGGTGTCAACCTTGCTCAAGAAAGTAGTCCCCAACTCCCTGGCAGAATTTTCAGGTTGCCTCGGGCAACCAGGGACAGAAGCGGACGAACAGTGTGGGCCCTGCACAAGGTCTAAATCAAGCCATTCAACCCTCTCTAACTAGAGGGGTACCAGGGGTGACTCCAGCCCAGCAGCTTAGGCAGGCTGATTTTCCAGGCAGAGGGAGAAGATATTTCCTCCTCCTCAACAGAGGATCCTGAGGGTTCAGGCTTTGATTTTGCGCTAATACCACCATTCATTAAGGCAGTAAAAGCTGCACTGGAATGGGAGGATCCGGAACCTCCTCCAAAGAAGGAGAAAACCTTATCACACACCATACAATCGGATTTTAAATTGTGTGGCAATCGCTGCGCCTCACGCATTAGGTGCCTTTATCCTTTCAGGGCACCCCAAATGCGAAGCTATTCTGCTGTGATTGTCACGTGCCTTTAAAAACATTGTCCGAAACTGGTCACCCCTAAATGGGAGCAGGGGCTTCTTTTTGCACATGTAGGGCAGCCAAGTAAATGGGCCGCCCCATGCAAGTTGCAACATTGCGTACAAATCGCATAGCAGGAACACTTGTGCCCTCTATGTAATAATATCAAATGCCTCTGAAAAGTTACCTAAGCACAGATCACTTTTCAGTGCAATAGCAGAGCCCGCTGCAAGTGTGAACAAGCCTTTGGGTTCCATAGGAGAAACCTAAAGAAACAGGTTAGCTACCTTTCCTCTTATGACAGAAATAAGAGGCCTGTTTCAGGAGGAATGGAAAAAGGGGGTGAGAAAATCCTCCTCAACCTATAGGTTTCAGAAGTTGTATCCACTAATGAAGGAGGATGCGACTCCTTTATCTAACCCACGGGGTTAGATAAAGCCAACAGGGGATGCGGCAGTCACCAGACTGGCCAAGAATGTGCCACTTCCGATGGAAGACTCTTCCTCCTTTCACAATATCCTTGATTGATGCATTGACATGGACTTGAAATTTTACCTCATGGCAGGTGGTGCTTGTAAACCCGCCATTGCTTTAATATCCGTAGCAAGTGCTATGCGAGTGTGGGTGCAGGACTTGGAGAATGAGATCAAAAACCAGCTGCCAAAAGAAAAAAAAAATCATCATCATTGAGGTAAAACTCTCGGCAGACTTCACAGGTGAGGCAGCTATCATTCGATGGTCCTCCAGAGCCATGCTCAGCTCAGTCACAGCCAAAAGTGTGCTGTGGCTAAAACCCTGGGCGGCTGACCCATCCTCAAAGCAGAATTGCTGTAAACTGCCTTTTGATGGGAGGGCACTGTTTGGCAAAAAAACTGGAGACTGCCATCTCCAGGGTTACAGGAGGAAAATCAGGTCTTCTGCCCCAAGATCGAAGGTCCAGGCCCCAGTGGGGGTAACCATTCAGGAGCGCCAAACAGGTACTGGGATTTTGGAGGCTTTTGCCCATCCAAGGACTTCAGAAGGCATTGGGGGGAGTACACAGTCAACCTTCTTAAGATCACAGAGAGCTAAGACCCCTGCGGCTCCCCAAGATACCCAGAAGCCCTTAATGCCAGGCCCGCCCAGGAGACAGTTAGAGCCAGGTGGCTCAAAGTGACCCAGTTCCGGCAAGACCACTGCCAAAAAAACGGCGGATTCAGTCCACATTGGCACAAGGCCATTGGCTGTTCAAACGGCAGCTTCCAGAACTACCTCAAGAGGCGGAATCAATTTATCCAGATAGACTCAAGGTGGAGTCTCTTCATACCATAATCCAGGTTATTTAACCAGGAGACTGGAGGATTTCAGTGGACTTGCAATATGCCTACCAGCATGTCCTGATACTTCAGTCATACCAGCAGTTCCTCAGATTTGCGGGACAGGCATTACCAGAGCCAGCTGGAGCCTACACAGAATGTGGTCTACCTAGGGGCCCAATTCACTACTCAGGCGGCCACAGTTTCTTTGCCACCTCAAACTCCCCAAAATCAGGGAGAAGTTCCAACAGGCATTGGCTGCACCAGTGATGTCAGCATCCCAGTGCATGAGTCTTCTCGGGATGATGGCTTCATGTATTCCGATGATCCCCTGGGCTCACTTTAAACTCAGAGTTTTCCAACAAAGCTTCCTGATGCAGTGGAAGAGTTTATCAGGATCACCATCCAGAGGCGCCAGTCTCTGGTGGTAGATGAAACAAACACTAAATGGCATAGTCCATTAGGGCCGCAGCCATGGATCATTGTTACCACAGATGCCAGCGCAGCAGGTTGGGGCGCCACCTGCGAACAACTCAAGATCCAGGGCAGAGGGGGATTTCCCACTCAGGGCCTAGTTTCCAATATTCTTGAACTTCAAGCAGCATTCATGGCGTTGGCCACCTTGCTGCCTCACATACAGGGTCGCCCAGTCCTGCTCTATCTTGACAACATGGCAACAGTGTCCTACATACAGCGACAAGGCGGGACGCACAGCCAATCATGACATTGGCACAACAATATCTTCCAGATTTGAGGGCCATGTATCTTCCAGGCTGTCAGAACTTGGAAGCAGATCGCCTATCCAGACAATTCATGGACCCCACCGAATGGTCCCTTCACCCCGAAGTGTTTAAACAGATCATCCACTAGTAGGGGTGTCCGCAAGATGGATATTTTTGCCTCATCAACATTCTGCAAGGTGAGCCGGTTCCTCTCACGCTACCCTCATCCATTAGCGAAGGGAACGGATGCCTATACCCATCCTTGGGTTGGGCAACTGGCCTATGTGTTCCCTCCAATTTCTTTAATCCTGAAATTCCTGAGGAGATTGTTGACAGAATTTGACAGTCATCACAGTATTTCCTTACTGGCCTCACAGACCATGGGTCTCTCTGGCAATGTATCTCAGTGTGTGCACACCGATCACTCTGCCGGTGACTCCTCATCTCCTGTCTGAAGGAGATACCCTACATCCGCAACCATCATGAATGGCCTTAGCGGCCCGGAGATTGTAGGGCAGGGGTTACAAGAGTTAGGATGCTCTCCAGAGGGTATTAGAACTTTACAGAGTCCCAGAAATGGGATAACCAATGCCATATACTCCAGAATATGGAATAGGTTCACGAGCTTTGCAGCTGGATGTCATTTTGACCCTAGTGACCGTATCTCAAATCCTGTCTTTCCTGCAATCTGGATTGGATTTGGGGCTCAGTTTGCTTAAGGTGCAAATTTCAGCCATCTTGGCTTTTACCCAAAAGAAATGGACAGCAAACCTGCTGGTGGAGCACTTCATGAGAGCGTTACTTAGACTACGCTGTCCCAAGAGAAATAGGTTCCCTCAATGGGACCTGGCAGTAGTGCTCAATTTTCTAGCAAACCCTCCTTGTACTCCGACAGAAGATTGTTCATTATCGAATATCGCCTTTAACCACTTAAGGACCAGCCTCGTTTTGGATTTTAGGTGTTTACATGTTTAAAACAGTTTTTTTTGCTAGAAAATTACTTAGAACCCCCAAACATTATATATGTTTTTTTTTTCTAACACCCTAGAGAATAAAATGGCAGTCATTGCAATACTTTTTTTTGCACCGTATTCGCGCAGCGGTCTTATAAGCGCACTTTTTTTTGAAAAAATTCACTTTTTTGAATAAAAAAATAAGACAACAGTAAAGTTAGCCCAATTTTTTTTATATTGTGAAATATAATGTTACGCCAAGTAAATTGATACCCAACATGTCACGCTTCAAAATTGCGCCCACTCGTGGAATAGCGTCAAACTTTTACCCTTAAAAATCTCCATAGGCGACGTTTAAAAAATTCTACAGGTTGCATGTTTTGCGTTACAGAGGAGGTCTAGGGCTAGAATTATTGCTCTCGCTCTACCGGTCACGGCGATACCTCACATGTGTGGTTTGACCACCGTTTTCATATGCGGGCGCTACTCACGTATGCGTTCGCTTCTGCGCGCGAGCTCGTCGGGACAGGGCGCTTTCAAAATTTTTTTTTTTTTTAATTATTTATTTTACTTTATTTTATTTATTTTTTCACTGTTTTAAAAAAAAAAAATTTGGATCACTTTTATTCCTATTACAAGGAATGTAAACATCCCTTGTAATAGAAAAAAACATGACAGGTCCTCTTAAAAATGAGATCTGGGGTCAAAAAGTCCTCAGATCTCATATTTACACTAAAATGCAAAAAAAAAACAAAAAAAAAAAGTCGTTTAAAAAATTGACACAAAAAAAATTGTGCCTTTAAGAGAAGTGGGCGGAGCCGTCATAATGACGTCGCTCCGGCCGTCACATGGTATAGAGACGGGTGGGGGCCATCTTGGCCTCACTTGTCTCAGTACCTCAGCAGTGACAGGTCCCGATCTCCTCCGCCGCTACCGACGGCTCCGGTAAGCGGCGGAGGGCGCGGGAGAGCGCCAGGAGGGGGGGTGGCACCTCTCCCGCCGCCGATAACGGTGATCTCGCGGTGAACCCGCCGCAGAGACCACCGTTATCGTGTACAGAACCGCTCGCTGTAAAGATGGATACCTCGGTTGTGGCAGCAGCTGCTGCCGTTACCGAGATATCCATCTTCAAAAAAATGACGTACATATACAGTGAGCGGTCTGTTAGTCATAACTTCACAGGGTGGGGTGTCGGAACTCCAAGAGACCAGCAGCAGACCCTTATTCCATGTTCTTCCCAGACATTGTTGTGCTGAGACCATTGGATAATTTTGTCCCAAAAGTGGCATCGATATTTCATCGATATTTCATCTCTCCAGTGAATGGGTACTTCCAGCCTTCCCAGCGGAATGAGATGCTGATCTGCACGAGTTGGACATTTCAAAAGTCCTCAAAGCCTATCTCCAGGCTACTTCTACATTAATGCCGCGTACACACGGTCGGACTTTTCGTCTACAAAAGTCAGACAGCCTGTCCGACAGACTTCCGGCAGACTTTCGGCGGACTTGCGGCGGACTTGCGGCATACTTTCTAACGAACGGACTTGCCTACACACGACCACACAAAAGTCCGATGGATTCGTACGTGATGACGTACACCGGACTAAAATAAGGAAGTTCATAGCCAGTAGCCAATAGGTGCCCTAGCGTGGCTTTTTGTCCGTCGGACTAGCACACAGACGAGCGGATTTCGGGGTCCGTCGTAGTTACGAAGTAAAGATTTGAAGCATGTTTCAAATCTAAAGTACGTCGGATTTGAGGCTAAAAAAGTACGTTGAAAGTCCGGAGAAGCCCACACACGATCGGATTACCAGCCAGCTTTAGTCCGTCAGCGTCCGTTGGACTTTTGTAGACGAAAAGTCCGACCGTGTGTACGCGGCATAAGACATTCTGACAGACTTTTTCATCATCATGAAAATTTAAAGGGAAAGAGGCCTCGGCCAGAACCATCTCGGCCTGGATAGTAAAAAATATTCACTGGGCATATAGAACCGGAAAGGATCCTCCAGAGGTGGTTAGAGCTCATTCAACCAGGGCGATGTCGTCTTCTTGGGCGGCACAGGCAGGATTGTCTCTGAAAACAGTCTGCAAAGAGGCTAGCTGGTCATCACATCATATGTTCTTAAAACACTACAGGGTGGATCCAACAGCTCTTACTACAGTACAGTTTGGGAGGAAAACCATCCAAGCTTTTATGTCTATTGTCAAATAAAGACTTAGTTTGTAGCATTAAACCCTCCCTCTCAAAAGCTCATTATGTATCATATGTATGCTGCCATGTTTGGCGTCAAGAAAATGGAAAATTGTATCAAATATTTACCGTAATTTTCCTTTCCTGACGCCAATACATGGCAGCATACAAACCCTCCCTCTGATCTTTGTGCTTTATACGGAGAATGGGGAAGGTAGCTCTCAGTCAGACTTTTAAAGAGCTAAACAGGTCCTGTGGGTGGATATAGGGGCGGAGCTATATCATATGTATGTTGCCATGTATTGGCATCAGGAAAGGAAAATTACGGTAAGTATTTGATACAAGTTTCCATTTTGCCTGTTATCAGCAGTCCTCTCCTCACTCTGACAGCGTGTGAGGAGAGGAGAGACGATAACTGGCAAATCCACACCGGGGACATCTACACTGATCATCAGGACACTGATCATCATTGTCCTGATGATCAGTGCTGCCAATCAGTGCCCATCAGTGATGCTTGTCGGTGCCACCTATCAGTGCCCAGTGATAGGCGGCACTGGGCAGGAAAGGGTTGAAAGTGCCCAGTTGACAAGTGGTTGAGGCCTCATTTGCAGGGCACACTGTCTGCTTTCGGGGCCACTCACCTGCCCCTGTCAAATTGGGACAAGCGGCTGTGTTTGTACAGTCACTACATCCCCATAGACTAAGGCTGGCTACACACAGGCCGAAAATGGTCAGTTCGGCAGGAACCAGCCGAAATTCAGGTTGTGTGTAGTCCTATGACCAGCATCCGATCAGCGCTGGCAGGGGGGTGGGGTTAGCCCGCCGATCTCTCCCTTTTTTTTTTTTTTTTCCATTTAGCCAGCTTGGTTGAACGAAAAAAAATACTAAATAAATACTAAATACTAAATAACATAGGTTCCCTCCAGCCACATAAATAAATGGCCCATTTACTCTGTATGGGCCACAGCACCTATGTGAGTGAGGCCTAAAAAGGAAAGCCTTATTAACATATAACACTGAATTTTCCTATAGTTGGGGTTACTGCTCTAGTATACAAATAAATGACATTGTTATTAGCTACACCTGACATCTGCAGATATCTACATTGTAACATTTCGTTTTTTTGATTAATTTTTTTACAATGTAACATGCACTGATACTGTATCACACTATGGCAGGGATCAGTGATGTTAGGCCCCGTTCACACCTAAGTGATGCTACCACATCATGTTTTTAGAACGACACCATTTTTTTAAAGGGGGCTCCCACGTTCTAAAAATGCGCAAATAAGCTCATGTACCAAATGTTGGCACTGAGCCAGGCGAGTTTTGCGACACACGTTTTTGTTTCTTATGTCATGCGGCAAAAAGCGCAACTGCTTTAGAGGTGCTATTAAGAAATAATGGCAACGCAAACACGCCAGGCATTTTAGCTCGTTTTTCGCACGTTGGCAGAAAGGCTCATTTGTGCTACACCTAGGTGTGAACAGGACCTAAAAGCAGCTAAAAGTGGCTGTTCTACATAGACAGAGACGATGGCTGTGATAATGGGGGGGATTTACTAAAACTGGAAGACTCAGAATCTGGTACAGCTGTGCATAGTAACTAACCAGCTTCTAACTTCAGCTTGTTCAGGTAAGCTTTGACAATAAAACCTGGAAGCTGATTGGTTTCTATGTAGAGCTGCACCAGATTTTGCACAGTTTTAGTAAATCAACTCCATTGACTTTTCATTTTATTTCAAGATTGTTTTTCTATCAAAATATTAAAGTCATAAATGTAAAATGTATAAAAACTTTTTTCTTCTGCTTAAAATTCACAAATTAAGTTAAACACCGCAACACCTATATTAATAGTTTATTAACCACTTCAGCCTCGGAAGGATTTAGCCCTCCCCCCTTGATGGCCAGGCCATTTTTTGCGATACGGCACTGCGTTACTTTAACTGACAATTGCGAGGTCATGCGACGCTGTACCCAAACAATGTATGTCCTTTTTTTCCCCACAAATAAAGCTTTCTTTTGGTGGTATTTGATCACCTCAGCGGTTTTTATTTTTTGCGCTATAAACAAAAAAAGGAGCAACAATTTTGAAAAAAAATAAATATATATTTTTTACTTTCTACGATAAAACATATCCAAAAAATATGTAAAAAATCAAATTTCTTCATCAATTTAGGCCAATTTGTATTCTGCTTCATATTTTTGGTAAACAAAATCCCAAGTAACATGTATTGAATGGTCTGCACAAAAGATATATAGCATCTACAAACTATGGGATAGATTTAAGGACATATTTTTTTTTTTTTACTAGTAATGGCGGTGATCAGTGATTTTTAGCAGGACTGTGACATTGCGGTGGATAACCTGAACACCAAGTGAAACTTTTTGGGGACCAGTGACACCAATACAGTGGTCAGTGCTAAAAAAAAAATGCACTGTCACAGTATAAATTACACTAGCAGGAAAAGAATTAACTGTGTTCCCTGGGAGTGTTTCCTAACTCTGTGGGTATGCTGACGCTAGACAGAGATCCGTGTTTCTGATTACTAGGAATCACAGATCTCTCTTTGTCTGTGACAGAACGACGGTCTGCCTTGTTTACATACAAGGCAGACCGCCGTTCTGTCATTCCTGTGAACAATTGTGGGTGGCCACCGGAAACACTAAAAGGCTCCCGCTGTGTCCAATCACAGCTGGAGCGGGTCGCCGGTGGCACGTGCGCATGCACGTCCCAGACCAGGGAGCGCAGACAATGCCGCAGTGTATGTGCGTTGGGTGGTCTGGAACTGGTTAATATCTATTAATACATATTATATATACATATTAATAGAGTGTATAATGAAAAATGTATATATCTCAAATCAATCTTTTATTTCAGGTGACATCATTTTATTTTTATTATTATTATTTATATAGTATCAATAGTATGCACAGTGCTTTGCTAAACAGAGGGAACCAGTACAGTTACAATACAATTCAATACAAGAGGGTTAGGAGGGGCTTGTTTTTTTATAATCTAAAATGCTTACAATCTAAATTGGAGTGGCAAGTGAAACAATGGTGGTAAACCATAAGGGTTGATCTGATAGAGAAAGTAGAAGTTCATTTTTTTTTTTTTTTTTTTTTTTTTTTAGATGGAAGTAGGATTTTCTTCCCTGAAGAGATGAGTTTTCAGGGATCACCTAAAAGTGGACAGACTGACCAGATAGATTGGGGTAGGGAGGTCCAGAGGATGGGAGGAGAGGATGAGGGAGCTAGAGAGGTCTTGGGAGGAGCACAGTGATCGGTTTTGGTGATATTTTCAAAAAGAGTTGTAGATGGCTTTGTATGTTGCTAGTATTTTGAATTGTATTTGTTAGGCAATCGGAAGCCAGCGGATGGATTGGCAGAGAGGGATGGCAGCCACACATTGGTTTGGTAAGGTGGACAAGTCTGGTAGCATCAGTCATGATGGACTGAAGGGGAGATGGCCTTTGTTGAAGTAGGCTAACGAGGCAGATCCAGGTAAGAGATAACCAGGGAAGGAGTGAGTAGCCTGATGTCTTCGATTAAGATGGGGTGAATTTTGGAAATGTGGTGAAGGCAGCAAGATATGGACAGTGAATGGATGTGATTATCACCACCAATGGCGGTGTTCTCCTCAATACACACCTCATAGAAACCCATTGTTACTGGTTTTGAGTACTGAGCTACACAAGCAATTTGAACCTGTTGCTACTCACTTGTAGAAAGTTACCTCGCTAAGCTAGAGCTACATGGGAGATTTTATGTAGTAGCATCCAGGGCCAAGTCAGGTTGAAGCAGAAGAGGAACCACCTTGGGCTTATTTTATTCTCATACTTTCCACAGGGACAAATAGTAACATATAAAATGCATGAAAATGCATATAATGCAGAGCATAAAAACTTCAGAGGTATGAATGTAGCCCAAGGCAGCTGCCTCTTTTGCCCAATGCTTCACTACATGCATTTTATGAAATTATTATTACATCTCCTGTATGAATACATCTAACGAGATAATTACTGCCATAAATCACACTAATAGAGTGTCATATGTTCTGCTATGGAAGAAGTACAATGAACAATTAATAAATATGACCGCCATTTCCTTCTTTAGTGTAAATGAACAGTCCTGTTGATCTCAATCATGGCTCCTTGTGTTCTTACACCTTTTTTTTTAAGCACCAAAATGCCTTAATATTAAGAACACGGAACATTGGTGACTATCAAATAATCCTTGTTACCTAGCAACAACAAGAGCTCTTCTTATACAGAACAGACCATAGTGAACACTTACTAAGGTGGGTTCATGGAAATCGCCTGTCTATCAGAAATCCATTAGGTAGCCTCACAAAACCTTACATCCAGAGGTCGTATAGCTGTGTGCATGATCATATTGTCTATTGCTGGCAATTGAAGGACCAGTAAAACATCAAATTTAGAAGCTCCAAGTAAGATAACGATACATTTCATAAACATTTATTTAAAAGTTGCTACAACTGTGCAGAAAATGAGATGTTGGTTTGACCTCGCATTCAGCTCTGATATACAGCCTGATGTTCTATATCAGGGATATGCAATTAGCAGACCTCCAGCTGTTGCAAAACTACAAGTCCCATCATGCCTCTGCCTCTGGGTGTCATGCTTGTGGCTGTCAGAGTCTTGCAATGCCTCATGGGACTTGTAGTTCTGCAACAGCTGGAGGTCCACTAATTGCATATCTCTGTTCTATATTATCTGTCATTTGCTCTGTACATAATCACTCACCGGCCGTACCTCTTACCTCCTCAGTTGTCCCTCATTTGGTCTGATGTACAATACTGTGCAAAAGTTTTAGGCAGGTGTAAAAAAATACTGTAAATTAAGAATTCTTTCACAAATAAAAGTATTAATAATTTACTTTTATCAATTAACAAAATGGAAAGTAAATGAACAAAAAGAAATCCAAATACAATCAATTATTTGGTGTGACCACCCTTTGCCTTCAAATGAGCATCAATTCTTCTAGGTACACTTGCGCACAGTTCTTGAAGGAACTTGGCAGGTAGGTTGTTCCAAAATTTTAAATTTTGACTCCTCAGCCCAGAGAACTCACTGCCATTTTCTGCACCCCAGTTCCTACATTTTCATGCATAATTGAGTCGCTTAGCCTTGTTTCCACATTAGAGTTATGGCTTTATGGCCACAATACTTCCATAATGACCACTTCTTCTGGCCAGACTTCTTCGGACAGTAGATGGGTGTACCTGGGTCCCGCTGGTTTCCACCAGTTCTCTGCTGCTGGCACTGATGGACATCTTCCGATGTCAAAGGGAAGTAAGCACGATGTTTCATCTGCTGCATTAAAGTATATGTAAACCCTCGCCCTGTAAAACAGCGCATTCAGTTTAAAATGGAAATGAAGGGCAAAACGTGTGTATAGATAAGAAAGAACAAAAAAAACAATATGAATGCCCTTTTCCCCCTTTCATATTATTGCTGTTCCCAGCTGCATAAAGGCTAGGGGAGAAGAAACAGCATCACACTAAACTTCCCAGTGAATGGCTGTGCAGGAGGGGGGGTGGAGGAGAGCACAATGAATTCCCAGCATAGCTGGAGAACTGACCATGCTGTGTTCTCCTGCTTAGTGTGGTCAGTATTTAATAGGAAAGCTGAGGGACTGGCAGGAACACCAAGGATTTCACACAAAGAGAACAGGCTACTTTTTTTTTTATACTAGTACATGGTACAGCAGGCACATATCAGGAATATAAATTGTTGGGTTTACATATTCCTTAAAGATTGGCGATTCTTCTGTTCTGGGTCAAATGAGAGTAAGCAGTTCCCCTGATGGCCCCACCATTGAGACTGGAGGCTCAACTATATCCATTTATTATCACATGCACCTCTGAAAGGAAGACCAGTGATCAGTGAATGCGTTTTTGCTGTCCTATAATTTAGACAGAAAGTGGCTCTGGTGAGTTTGCACTTAGTTTATGTGGTGGAGGCAAGACACTGAGGGTGATTTTTGGAGATTGCTGATGATCCGCACCTGGATTGTATATTGCACATAAGGACATTTTCTTTAGTTTGTGGTTTAACCACTTGGCTACCGGGCCATAGTAAAATGACGTCCTCACTTTGGGGGGGGGGGGGGATATCTGAATGATGCCTGTAGCTACAGGCATCATTCAGATATCATTCTTTCCAGCCGGCAATTCTGTGCACGATAAGAATGATCATAGTGGCACTTCCACCGCTTGATCGTTCTTATAGGCGACGGGAGGGGATGCCCCCCTCCCGCCACCATCCGGTGCTTCTCCGGGCTCTCCCGTGCCATCGGGGGCCCGGAGAAAGAATCGCCCTCCACCGGATGACGAACATAGAGATTTCCGGTGACCAGATGGTCACCAGTCATCTCTATGACTGTCGGAGGCCCGGGCATGACATCATAACGCATTGTAAACAAAGCCGTGATCGCGGCTGTCAGCATGAGATCGGAGAATTTTTTTTTTTTCCGATCTTATGCTTTACAGCCTGGAGGAAAGATGTGGGGTCTTATTGACCCCGCATCTCTCCATAAAGAGGACCTGTCACAATAGGTTCCTATTACAAGGGATGTTTACATTCCTTGTAATAGGAATAAAAGTGATCAAAAAAACGCCCCTGTCCCCGGTAGCTCGCGCTCAGAAGCGAAAACACACTTAAGCCCCACCCACATATGTAAACGCCATTCAAACCACACATGTGAGGTATCGCCACGTGCATTAGAGCGAGAGCAATAATTCTAGCCCTAGACCTCCTCTGTAACTCTAAACTGGTAACCTGTAAAAAATTTCAAAGCATTGCCTATGGAGATTTTTAGGTACCGAAGTTTGGCGCCATTCCATGAGTGCGCACAATTTTAAAGCGTGACGTGTTAGATATCTATTTACTCGGCGTAACTTCATCTTTCACATTATGCAAAAACATTGGGCTAACTTTACTGTTTTGTTTTTTTTAAAGCATAAAACTGTTGTTTTTTTTCCCAAAAAAACACATTTGAAAAATTGCTGCGCAAATACCGTGCGAGATAAAAAGTTGCAATGACCGCCATTGTATTCTCTAGGGTTTTTGCTAAAAAAACATATATAATGTTTGGGGGTTCTATGTAATTTTCTAGCAAAAAAAATGATGATTTTTACATGTAGAAGAGAAATGTCAGAATTGGCATGGTAGGGAAGTGGTTAATCACTTGACTTGACCATTTCGGTAAAACACTGTTTATGCACTTCCTTCACCTTTTGATAGAAAGTAAACTGATATATTCTGTTAATGTTTTATTTTAAGGCTAAAAACTAGAGAACAGAGAAAATACAATACGTTTCTTAAAATGTGTTAAAAACCACATACATAAAAACTACAATATAGTTAGACATATAGTTTTAACCACTTCAGCCCCGGAAGGATTTACCCCCTTAATGAACAGGCCATTTTTTTACGATACGGCACTGTAACGAAACATCCCACACTCCGCTTGAGTGCCTTCTTCATATACCAATTCCTTCCAGTTTGAATATAGATATCAGGTCTTCCAACCGCTTGCAACCACAAACTAAGCAGTACTCGTATTGGCTGCTGAACATGAACTGTTTATTAAAACACATATACACAGAGATACACTCAGGGGACAAGCCCACCTTCTTTGCATAATGAAACAAGGCGGGTTAGACTTTACCTCCACTAGTAGAATTACACAGCTGTAGTCATACTTCAGTAGACTGTCTTTGGGAGGGGCTGCTCAAGAAATCCACCCCCCCTCCCCTCACACAGCTAATCCACAGGGACATATATATCCCATAATAGGCTGCTCCCAAGGTAGACACAAACAAGCCACACCCCAAACAGAGAACACCCCATAGTATTAGACTAATATATATATATATATATAATGTCACCCTGTCACAGGCACAGTCACTGCATTAATTTAACTGACAATTGCACAGTTGTGGGACGCTGTACCCAAATAAAACTTATGTCCTTTTTTTTCCCCACAAATAGAGCTTCCTTTTGGTGGTATTTGATGACCTCTGCGTTTTTTATGTTTTGCGCTATAAACAAAAAGGATCGACAAGTTTGAAAAAAAAATGTTTTACTTTCTGCCATATTACATATCTAAAAAAAAATAAGTTAAATCTAATTTCTTCATTAATTTAGGCCAATATGTATTCTGCTACATATTTTGGTAAAAAAAATCCCAATAAGCGTATATTGATTGGTTTGTGCAAAAGTTATAGCGTCTACAAACTAGGCAAAAGATTTATGGCATTTTTATTGTTTTTACTGGTAATGGCAGCGCTCAGCGATTTTTTTTTTTAGTGGCACTGCGACATTGCGGTGGACAAATTTGACACTGATACTTTTTGGGGACCAGTGACACCAATGCAGTGATCAGTGCTGAAAAAAAAATGCACTGATCACTGTATAAATGACACTGGCTGGGAAGGGGTTAACATCAGGGGCAATCAAAGGGTTAACTGTGTTCTCTGCAAGTGTTTTCTAACTGTGTGAGGGACAGACTGACAGGAAGAACACTGAGATCCCTGTTCCTGCTTACAAGGTCCTTCTTGATCCCCTTCAGTTGGGATTTGCCCACAGCACTCCACAGAAACTGCCCTTCTAAAACTCACAAATGACTTACTAACAGCCAAAACCAACTGTCATTATTCCGTACTCTTAAGCTCTGTACACACGGTCGGACATTAATCGGATTTTCCAACAACAAAATCCTAGGATTTTTTCCAACGGATGTTGGCTCAAACTTGTCTTGCATACACATGGTCACACAAAGTTGTCGGAAAATCCGATCGTTCTGAACGCGGTGACGTAAAACACGTACGTCGGGACTATAAACTGGGCAGTAGCCAATAGCTTTCATCTCCTAATTTATTCTGAGCATGTGTGGCACTTTGTGCGTCGGATTTGTGTACACACGATCGGAATTTCCGACAACGGATTTTGTTGTCGGAAAATTTTATAGCCTGCTCTCAAACTTTGTGTGTTGGAAAATTCGATGGAAAATGTGTGATGGAGCCCACACACGGTCGGAATTTCCGATAACAAGGTCCTATCACACATTTTCCGTCGGAAAATCCGACCGTGTGCACGGGGCATTACTCTTGGACCTTTCCGCTGCCTTTGATACAGTTGACCACCCCCTCCTCCTCAAAAAACTCAATTTGCTTGGTCTCCATGGCTGCGCTCTCCGTTGGTTCGAATCTTCCCTATCTCACCGCACCTTCAGTGTCACTTACAACTCCACTTCCTCGTCTCAAACCCCTCTTACCGTTGGGGTCCCCCAAGGTTGTGTCCTTGGACCTCTACTATTCTCAATCCACACATCCTCCCTGGGTCAGCTGATAGCCTCCCATGGCTTCTACTACCATTTATATGCTGATGACACCCAAATCTATCTCTCTGCCATAGGCGTGTGTACAGGGTGTGCCAGGTGTGCCTGGGCACACCCTAATCGCCTTGTGTGGTGCATATTCCCCCTGTTTAGACCACTGATATTTCATCTCCAAAAAAAAATGTTACAAAATAATTTATTTAAAAATAAAATAAAACTAATAACACTGTCCATTGCCCTACTGACACCATCAGTACATATACACATGCATATGTATTTGAGCTTTGGGGCGCACACCCTAATGCAAGAGGCTGCGCACACCTATGCTCTCTGCCCCCCAGCTCACCCCATCAATCTCCTCACGCATCACTGATCTACTAACAGACATATCAGCCTGGATGTCAAACCACTTCCTCAAACTGAATCTAAAATCGAGCTCTTAATATTTCCTCCCCCACGTGCCCCCTCCCCCGACTTCTCTGTCAAGATCAATGGCACATCTATCAGTCCATCCCCACATGCCAGGGTGCTAGGGGTAACCTTAGACTCTGAACTGTTCTTTCAGGCCCACATCCAATCCCTGTCCAAATCACGCCGCCTTAGTCTCCGCAACATTTCCAGAATACGCCCCTTTTTAACCAATGACACCACCAAACTTCTAATTCACTCCCTGGTCATCTCTCGCCTCGATTACTGCAACTCCCTCCCATTGTCTTACCTTTACATAGACTATCCCCCCCTTCAGTCCATAATGAATGCCGCTGCAAGACTCATCCACCTTACCAACCATTCAGTGTCCTCCACCCCTCTCTGCCAATCCCTCCACTGGCTTCCACTCACCCAACAAATACAATTTAAAATACTAACAATAATTTACAAAGCCATCCATAACCCTGCCCCCAGCTACATCACTAACCTGGTCCCAAAATACCAACCTAATCACCCTCTTCGGTCCTCCCAAGACCTCCTGCTCTCTGGCTCCCTTGTCACCTCCTCCCATGCTCGCCTCCAGGACTTCTCCAGAGCTTCTCTCATCCTTTGGAACTCCCTACCCCAATCTGTCTGATTGTCCCCTAATCTATCCATCTTTAGATGATCCTGAAACCCCTTCTCTTTAAAGAAGCTTATCCTGCTTCTAACTAATACATTGTTTTTCTTCCTCTATCAGCTCATCCCCCACAGCTATTACCTTTTATTATCAATTGACCCTCCCTTTTTAGATTGTAAGCTCTAATGAGCAGGGCACTCTGATTCCTCTTGTACCAAATTGTAATGTAACTGTAATGTCTGCCTTCGTTTTGTAAAGCGCTGCGCAAACTGTTGGCACTGTATAAATCCTGTATAATAATAATAAGGTACAGAAGATCTCTCTGTACTCCCTGTCAGAACGGGGATCTGTTTGTTTACATAGGCATATCCCCGTTCTGCCTCTCTGTGGAGCGATTGTGGGTGGCCAGCGGACATTGTGTCTGCCGGACCAGCTGATTGGCTCCCCTTCCGTGCAGCTGCGTGCTATTAATATTGCGTAAAATGACGTACAGGTACGTTGTTTCGTACAATAGAGCTGCCCTGCCACAATATATCTGCAATGGGCGGTCTTCAAGTGATTAAGGAATTTTTGTATTTTCTCTATTATCTAGTTTTTAGCCCTGATAAAGGGGGGTTTGCCCCCCAAACCCGTCGCCAAACTAAATTCTTTTTGTACAAGCATGTGTGGCACTCCCATTCTTTTAAAACTTTAGCATGTATCTATAAAGAATGTTCTACTTAGGTGTCATGCACACAGACATTTAATAGCTCCTCTGTTCTCAAATGTAAAATGCTTGGTGTTTTTTTACCACGCACATCCTCCAGTTAAAGTGAATGGCTGAATGCAGTTTTACTCATGTAAACGCTGATTGCTTCTGCATATGGCATATTTTCCCAAATGTAAAGGTGAGAGGTGAAAATATGCTGTATGTGCATGCTGGGTAAAATGGTGGTTTACGCTGGATTTTGGAGGAAATAAGCACACTGATGGCACAGGTGTGTGGTGGCTTAAAGAGGAGGTCCAGTCTGGGTGAAAAAAATTTAGAGTCAGCAGTACAAAGTCACTGCAGTACAGCTACAGTATTTGGAACTTACCTGTCCAGGGAGCCCGCAATGTTGGCACCCCAGTTGATCTTCAGATCAACTCTCGGGTGCTGCCGCCCCCATTTCTGATAAGGGAACCAGGCAGAGAAGCTGGTTCCCTACTGCGCATGCGCGTAACGTGCTGCACTTTCTGATTGGCCCGGCAGCAGGGGAAAGAGGGCCGAACTTCCCGGGAGATTGGACCGCGGCCCGTCTCCCGGAAGTGGGGAAGGGGACTTGTCAAAAACAGGTCCCCCCCCTCCCTGAAAGGTGCCAAATGCGACAAACCGGAGGGGGGAGAGAAAGCGTATAAGTGAAAGTTCCACTTTTGGGTGGAACTCCACTTTAATATGAGAGCCAGAGATAGAGCTCAGAGCACCACCCTCCTGAAGGGGTCAGTGTCTGTAAGGGAAATGAGTGTGCACCATGGTGTCCAGGTTGGGACAGAGGAAGGTCCGAGCCTAAGAGAGAGTCCATGAGGGACAAAGAACAGCTAGGAAGCTGTAAGGAAGACGCAGAGCCGAGGTGCAGTCTGTGCATATACACTGGAACGTGTTTCATAGTCAAGAGGACCACAATGGTACTACAGTTCAGGAGGGACCCTGAAGAGGCACTTGGAGTAGTAAAGCTGCCACAAGAGAGCCTGCATGGGAACACATACCTGCAGGGGCGGACTGACAACTCATGGAGCCCCCGGGCAATAGGAGATTATGGGGCCCCCAGGCAATCAGAGATTATGGGGCCGCATAGTATACACACACACAGTATACAATCACACAGTATACACATACATGTACACACAGTATACACAGTGTCCCGGGTCCATACTGTCTATTGGCTGTCCCTGGTCCATACTGTCCCTGGTTTTACTGAGGCTGGCAACCCTGATGGGGCCCCCTAGTGGTCCAGGGCCCTCGGGCAGTGCCCGAGTGGCTCAATGGTCAGTCCGCCCCTGCATACCTGTATGAGTTTTGATGTTTGTTTAAATGAAAGTGGGCAGGTAAGCCCTGAAAATGATATTTGGCATGAAGTAAACGCACTGTTTTGGCACTACCATAGAGTTAAGAAACCCCAACGTGTCACAGTGGGTAAACTCTCATTGGTGGCTGCACACAGCGCTTGCAGCTCCCCGGGCGCAGAAGAGTGCAAAGGATTTTATCCTTGGGGCTATACGTCCGTGGTATCCAAAGGAGCTATATGTCCATGTGTATGAGGCCTTACATTAAATCAAACCCCTAGTGTAACTTAACCTTTTGGGTACAGTTTAAAAGTTTTTATGGGTCATCAGTTTGAAGTTAACCATGAATGATGGCCCTAGAATTATTATCGTCACTTCAGCGTGTGCAAGTATGCTTAAAATGTGTAGATAAATTGTAATTTTTGTACGTAGACTAGGGGGCGACCGATTATCCGTGTGGACGATATTCACCTTTTTTGAAACATCAGTATCGGTCACAAACTTACCGATGTTACCGATATTGCTTCAAGGGGTTGTACCGGGGTGATGCCACCCTGGTACCATTCTTTAGAGCATACGGTTGGCTTTCTTGTAATAACAACCGATGCGGCTAAGCAGCTGCTCGGTTGTTAATACAAACAGCGGGTGCGCCCCCCCCCCCCCCCTCCGCCTGGGTCTCCCGTCCCATCGGGAGGCCTGAGCGACCAGCCGACACGTCCTCCGGCTGGCCAAAGACCCGAACTAAGCCGAAGATCTAGTAACCCAGAAGGGATTTCATGACATCACTTCCAGATTACTGGCAACCTAAAGGTGCCAGTTTTAGAGAAATAGAAAGTATTTTCTATGAGTACATCCCTTGTGACACCAATAAAACTGATTAAAAAAAAAAATTTAAAAGGACAGTGTAAAAATAAAAAGTTTAAATCTACAGAATATCGGCACCTGATATCGGCCTGAAAGGCGCTGAAAAATCGGTATCGGCCGTGAAAAAAACGATATCAGTCGAGACGTAACGTAGAGACATCTGACATGTGCATTTAGGCCTGATTCACACCTATGCAGGTTGCAGTTTGCATATTGCAGGTGCATTTTGTGTTTTTCAATACACACTTTTGATCCATTAAAGTCTATGGAACCAAAAGTCTCTGGCTCTTTCCATAAAATGCACAGATGTGAACTACATCCATAGGAAACCATGTTAAATGGACTGTAGTGTGTTTCTGCAAAACTGAAAATGCTCTAAAAAATGCATTGGTGTGAACCAGGCTTAAGGCAAACAGTATGTGGCAGTGGAGGGCTTTAAAATAGCTTATTGTTTTTCCTAATATATTATCTTACTTTCAACCACTTGCGGACTGCCTAACTGGGAAAATACGGCATGACTTTGACGTTAAATACCGGGGTTTATGGCTGCAGCTATAGAGCCTTGAAAAAGTATTCATAGCTCTTGAAATTTTCTACATTTTATCTTGCTACAACCAAAACCGAAAATGTATTTTATTGGGATTTTATGTGATAGACCAACACAAAGTGGCACATAATTCTGAAGTGGAAGGAAAATGATAAATGGTTTTCCAAAATTTTCACAAATAAATATCTGAAAAGTGTGGGGGGGCATTTGTATTCAGCCCCCTTTACTCTGATACTCCTAACCAAAATCTAGTGGAACCAATTGCCTTCAGAAGTCACCTAATAAGTAAATAGAGTCCACCTGTGTGTCATTTAATCTCAGTATAAAATACTGTTCTGTGAAGCCCTCAGAGGTTTGTTAAAGAACCTTAGTGAACAAACAGCATCATGAAGGTCAAGAAACACACCAGACAGGTCAGGGATAAAGTTGTGGAGAAGTTTAAAGCAGGGTTAGGTTATAAAAAAAATATCCCAAGCTTTGAACATCTCATGGAACACTGTTGAATCCATCATCCGAAAATGGAAAGAGTATGGCACAACTGCAAACCAATAAAGACATGGCCGTCCACCTAAACTGACAGCTTGGGCAAGGAGAGCATTAATCTGAGAAGCAGCCAAGAGGCCCATGGTAACTCTGGAGGAGGTGCAGATATCCACAGCTCAGGTGGAAGAATCTGTCCACAGGACGAATATTAGTCGTGTACACCACAAATCTGACCTTTTATGGAAGAGTGGCAAGAAGAAAGCCATTGTTGAAAGAAAGCCATAAGAAGTCCTGTTTGCAGTTTGTGAGAAGCCATGTGGGGGACACAGCAAACATGTGGAAGAAGGTGCTTTGGTCAGATGAGACCAAAATTTAACTTTTTGGCCTAACAGCAAAAAGCTATGTGTGGTGGAAAACTAACACTGCACATCACCCTAAACACACCATCCCCACCGTGAAACATGGTGGTGGCAGCATAGTGTTGTGGGGATGCTTTTCTTCAGCAGGGACAGGGAAGCTGGTCAGAGTTGATGGGAAGTTGGATGGAGCCAAATACAGGGCAAAAAGAAAACCTGAGTCTGCAAAAGACTTGAGACTGGGGTGGAGGTTCACCTTCCAGCAGGATAACAACCCTAAACATACAGCCAGAGCTACAATGGAATGGTTTAGATCAAAGCCTATTCATATGTCAGAATGGCCCAGTCAAAGTCCAGACCTAAATCCAATTGAGAATCTTTGGCAAGACTTGAAAATTGCTGTTCACAGACGTTCTCCATCCAATCTGACAGAGCTTGAGCTATTTTGCAAAGAAGAATGTGCAAATATGTCACTCTCTAGATGTGCAAAGTTGGTAGATACATCCCCAAAAAGACTTGCAGCTGTAATTGCAGTGAAAGGCGGTTCTACAAAGTATTGACTCAGGGGGGCTGAATACAAATGTACACCACACTTTTCACATATTTATTTGTAAAAAAAATTGAAAACCATTTATCATTTTCCTTCCACTTCACAATTATGTGCCACTTTGTGTTGGTCTATCACATAAAATCCATTTACTTTTTTGGTTGTAACATCACAAAATGTGGAAAATATAAAGGGGTATGAATACTTTTTCAAGGAACTGTAAATGCCAAAACCCGGTATTGTTTTTTCCCTCAGGCGCTGGTCTTTCTCATAGAAGTTCTCCCATTGCTTTCAGGTGGCTTTCGGGCTTACCTTGCGGATTGAGAAGCCCAAAAACTGATCTGGTGCTGGTGGCGGCTGGGTACAGTGATGAGCGAAGGAAAGATGGCCTCCGCTCATCTCTATGCCCTAGGCCAGTGTTTCTCAACTCCAGTCCTCAAGGCGCCCCAACAGGTCATGTTTTCAGGCTTTCCATTATTATGCACAGATGATTTGATCAGGTTCACTGCCTTAGTAATTTCCACAGCTGTTTCATCTGAGGGAAATCCTGAAAACATGACCTGTTGGGGCACCTTGAGGACTGGATTTGAAAAACACTGCCCTAGGCCCTAGGAGCACCGGAGGGTCTGACGTAAACATGTCGCTCGGACGGCTTTGTTTCTCCCTATGTACTGACACCTTTCAGCTTCACTGTTCCCTCCACTCCACCCTAACTGTGATTGGACGCGGTCCTTGCCATGGACGTGGGGCGGCCTGACACTATGCGTTCCCATGGCATCAGTGTCCCCGGGCCTGGCAGTGTCCCCTGTTACTAGGAGATCGCCGACCGCGCTGTGCATGCGCAGCCAATGGTCTTTGTTGGGATTGGATTTGTTCAGTTGCCAGGCAACCTCGGTTCCCCCCACTGACACCGATCCTAATACAGATCGGGAGCCACAGCCAGATTGCCCTGCATAGGCGGATACTTTGTGACCGATGATTTATTTGCAGACAATATGCACAGGTCTTTAACCATGTCATTATGGGATCTAGTATCTCTTATGTTTTTTTTTACATAAGCTTTTGATGTCTGCTTAGATTTACTTGCTTTTGGCGGGACTGATGAGGTCATACCTGTCATGGGGCGGGTGGACCTTTTCTTCCATCTCTTTTTTGATTGGTGGATGGTTATTTAAATATTGTATACTTTTACCCCACACTTGTCACATGCCTGACGAAGGGGCCCTGCGTGGCTCCAAAACGTTGCACTGTTTTGTGATGTGATCATGCAATAAAAATCAGTTTGGCCGCTACCTTGTCGATCCATGGTGTGCTGGCAAATATCTCCATTGTGACTTTCTGAACCAGTTCCAAGCTAGTTCTTGCTGCAGAACCCAAATCTTTTAGAGCTTATCCAGGAACATGTGCGATGGGAATATGTAGTATAAGGATGAGCTCAGGCGTGTTCAATAAACATTTTTGATCCTTTGCGTAAAAAAAATAAATAATAATGGCCTTCTTTACATGTTGTAATACTCCATTAAGGATGAGCGCAGGCGTGTTCACAAACAGCACGTGCAGAGCCCGCCAGGAAGTCGGCACTGCACAGCGCTAATCACAAGCTGTCAGACATTTCCCGATCTCTGCAGCCACGCATCGGGACAATGTCTCACTGCTTGTGATTAGTGCTCCGCAGTGCCGACTTCCTGGCGGGCTCTGCACGTGCTGTTTGTGAACACGCCTGAGCTCATCCTTAATGGAGTATTACAACATGTAAAGAAGACCATTATTATTTATTTTTTTTACGCAAAGGATCAAAAATGTTTATTTTTTTATTTTTTTGATCTTTTGTTTCAATTAAGGTTGTTTTATTTAGGATTTCTAATATAGAGAAAAAAACCAAAGCGTAAGTTTACAAAAGACAAAGTTCCATTATAAAAAAAAAACTGTTACATACATTCAAGATACAATGTATACTTAGTGATTACCAAGAGTATACTTTACCGAGAAATACTGTAAAAAAAAAAAAAAAAAAGGAAAAAATGTTTTTTGCCACAATACTTAGTAGGATTAAGAAATCAAATTAAAAATGGGATATTCATATATTCCACAATTGCATTTGGGGATATATATAGATATATATATCTATATATAAAAAAAAAAAGGTGGGAGGGGAAATATGGAAAGGTCGCTAGGGGAAAAGGGTAAGGGTCTGGGGAGGGAAGTGGAGAGTAACATGGACGAGGAAAATAGCAGAAACATTCCATCTATGAGGACCGAAGCATTGTCATAAAGTCACTTCTGGTTCCGGCCACATGTAAACAAGGCCATTTTTTATTTTTTATACAAAGAATCAATTTTTTTTTTTTTTTTTATCTTTGGCTTTTAAGGGTAGAGGAGAAATTTGGAGTCTTTTGGACCCCAGATCTCTTCATAAATTCCCAGGAAATGTAATCAGTGTGAGGTGTATCATAGGAGACGGTCTAGGAGGCAGGACTTTGTTACAGTGGCCGCCTGGGTGGGCAATTCAAATCCAAGCTCCATGATTGCGGGAGATCGTGATTCAGGCAATGGTGGGCTGCATTTGGCGGGCCCTACACTGATGAGGCTGCATTTGGTTGGCACTTATGAGGCTGCATTTGATGGGCACTGGTAGGCACTGATAAGCTGCATTTGGTGGGCATGGGTGAGGCAGCATTTGGTGGGCACGGGTGAGGCTGCATTGATATCTTGCACCTGAGAGGAGGTCAGTGACAGCCCCGCCAGGCCAGTCTGAGGCCCTTACCTTAGTGTATTCTTTCACCAGAGTCTCCCCACATTCATAGACTTCCTGGGGTCCCCCTTGCTCCAATCTTAACTGGAATTTGCTTATATATAAGCCCTATGTGCTTTCATATCTGTCTTATCTATATACACTCTTCAAATGTGCTTTAAAATGCATGGTTTTCCCTTGTATGAATAAGAAAATAATGACATTGTGCTGTTGGGCTGGTATAATAATGCTATGGGGCTGGTATGAAATTATTGCCAGGGCTGTTTTTTATGGGTGGCCAGGATATTTGGGGCTAGGTCACCTTTTCATTTTACCTTCATCCACCCCTAATTAAGACCCCTTTCACACCGAGCCCCCTATAGCGTCAGCGGAAAACGCCGCTATATTTAGCAGCGTTTTACAGTCGGATTTTCGGCGCATTTCGGCCGCTAGCGGGGCGCTTTTACCCCCCGCTAGCGGCCGAGAAAGGGTTAAAACCGGCCACAATGCACCGCAATAGCGGCGTTTTGCCGGCGGTATCCCAGCGCTGCCCCATTGATTTCAATGGGGAGCAGCGGGGGGAGGAGCGGAAAAAACACAGCTCCTTCACCGCTCCAAAGAAGCTGCTGGCAGGACTTTTCCTGACGTCCTACTAGCGCACCGCTCCGGTGTAAAAGCCCTCAGGCTTTCACACTGGAAACAATTGAGCAGCTGTTTGAGGGCGGATTGCAGGTGCTATTTTTAATGCTATAGCAACTGCAAAATGCCCTCGGTGTGAAAGGGGTCTTAGAGCTCATTCACAACAACCCTGTTGGTCTGTGTTGCCAAATGCAAGACCAAAAGCTCTGCTTTATATAAGGCCTCCTCAAACCACTGTACCACACATTGCTGTGCATTGCAATAATATTATGCAAGCATACATTTTATCACAACCCAGCATATTACAACCCCACACTACGCATAGAGTTCTGTGATGTGTAATTAAAAAAATAAATAAATAAACTTTATTTAAAACAAGTGCCTTTTGTTATAACACATAGCTATTTGCATCATGCATGCACAATGCACACAGGCACCTGTGCTTTATGCGCACATTGGTGTGAATGTGCACTTAAGCTATGTTCACACTATTTTATGTTCTGCAAAGTGATTCTCAGCGGATCACTTTTCAGAGTGCAACTAAACAGCAGTTGTCGGGTTTTCAGGAGGCAATTCTGCTACCTTCTAAATGCCTGTGTTTTTATTTTTGCTGAACGACAATTAATAAAAGGGGCTAATGTGCTGTAACTGCGAGCTAAGCCCTACGGACTTGAATGGCTGAGTTCGATGGGCAGTGCTCTCTGTCAACTCAGCATGTACGTTTCATGTGCTGCAGCCATGGCACAAAGCATTGCAGCATGTGAACAGCCTACACTGGCTGTATTTTGGACTTTAGACAAGCAACCAGGGGGATAGTAAAACCACGCCTTATGCAGCGTACACACGACCGGACTTTCTGGGAAACTAGGTCCGGCGGTCTTCCCACCGGACTTTCTGAACGGACAGACTTGCCTACACACGACCGGACTTTCCGGCAGACTAGGTCCGCCAGCCTTCCCGCGGTCTTTCCGAATGAACAGACTTGCCCACACATGGACAAGTCCGTTCATTTTCAATGTGACTCGGGTATGACGGGACTAGAAAAGGAAGTCAATCTCGCCGCTTTTATCGGCGAGATCGACACCTTGCAAGCCCCATCGCGGGGCATACCAGGCTCTTAGGTCTGGTATGGATTGTAAGGGGAACCCCCCTACGCCGAAAAAACGGCGTGGGGTCCCCCCAAAATCCATACCAGACCCCTATCCGAGCACGCAGCCCGGCGGGTCAGGAAAGGGGGTGGGGATGAGCGAGCGCCCCCCCGCTCCTGAGCCGTACCAGGCCTCATGCCCTCAACATGGGGGGGTGGGTGCTTTGGGGGAGGGGGGGGGGCACCCTGCAGGCCCCCCCACCCCAAAGCACCTTGTCCCCATGTTGATGAGGACAAGGGCCTCTTCCTGACAACCCTGGCCGTTGATTGTCGGGGTCTGCGGGCGAGGGCTTATCGGAATCCGGGAGCCCCCTTTAATAAGGGGGCCCCCAGACCCTGGTCCCACACCCTATGTGAATGAGTATGGGGTACATCGTACCCCTACCCATTCACCTGGGGGAAAAAGTGTCAATAAAAAAAACACATTACACAGGTTTTTAAAGTAATTTATTACACAGCTCCGGGGGTCTTCTTCCGACTTCGGGGGTATTCTTTCGACTTCGGGGGTCTCTCCGGTCTCTTCTCCCGGTGTTCGACCTCTTCTGCCGGCTCCTCCGCTATCTTCTTCCGCTCTTTTGCTAGCGGTGGCCTGGACTTCTTCCTTCTGCCTTCTTGTTTTCTTCCCTCTTCTCGTTGACCACGCCCCATTAAAAACATCCTAGTCCCAGCATGCCCAGGGACTGTGACGTCTTAAGGGGGCGGGGTCACTGCCTATATAAGTCATAGCGGAGCACTCAGAGAGCATTACAGCCGGAGAGAGAGTCGTGTCAACATCGGAAGAAGAGAAGAGGGGAAAAAGACAAGAAGGCAGAAGTCCGGGCCTCTGCTAGCAAAAGAGCGGAAGAAGATAGCGGAGGAGCCGGGGGAAGAAGTCGAACACCGGGAGAAGAGACCGGAGAGACCCCCGAAGTCGAAAGAAGACACCCGAAGTCTGAAGAAGACCCCTGGAGCTGTCTAATAAATTACTTTAACCACTTCCCACCCAGCCACTGCACATAAACGGCCGGGTGGGCTATCTCTCCTTCTGAGTGGACGTTCAGGAACGCCCCTCAGAAGGAGGGGGATCGCGCGCGGACACGGCGCATCTCCGATCGGTAGGAGGGCTCTGCGATTGGCCCTCCTGATCACATGACGGCCGTGTCGAATCACAGCCGTCATGTGATGTAAACACAGAGCCGGTTGCTAGGCAATCTGCTCTGCTCTCCTCACACGGAAGTTGTCAGTGAGGAGAGGAGAGCGGATCGCTGCAGCCGGCTGGTGATCAGTGAGTATGAGCTGTTTTTTTATAGCTTTTTACTCACTGATCACCAGTCTAGTGTCCCCACAACGTAAAAAAAACACAAAGTAAACACGCAATGTCCCCAAAATACATGTCCCCACATAGTAAAAACACCTGTCCCCCACATATATGTCCCAGTAAAATCACATGTCCCAATGATTATCTGCACACATATGTCTGTGATCACCTGCGCACATCTGTACATGATCATTTGCGCACATGTGTCCGTGATCACACGAACCAATTATTATACACTTAACTGGATTTTTTAAAACAAAAACATGTAGCAGAATACATTTTGGCTTAAATTTATGACAAAATTCGATTTTATTGGATTTTTATTAAAATAGAAAGAAGAAAATATTGTTTTTTTTCCAAATTTCCACTCTTTTTTTCGCTTATATCGCAAAAAATAAAAAACGGAGTCACGAATAAATACCACCAAAAGAAAGCTCTATTTGTGTGAACAAAATGATAAATATTTCATTTGGGTACAGCATTGTATGACCGCGCAATTGTCATTGAAATTGTGAGAGCGCTGAAAGCTGAAAATTGGTCTGGGAAGGAAGGGGGCGAAAGTGCCCAGTATTGAAGTGGTTAAAAACTTGTGTACTGTGTTTTTTTTTATTGACACTTTTCCCCCCAGGTGAATGGGTAGGGGTACAATGTACCCCATACTCATTCACATAGGGTGGGGGGCTGGGATCTGGGGGCCCCCTTATTAAAGGGGGCTGCACATACAGGGGGTTCTTCCAAAGAAGTGGGGTTCTTAAAATAAGTGGCACTTCTGCTCTTGCACTATCCATCTGAACATTTTCTTCTCTCTTCACAGGTAATCTGCGTTTATATTCCCATGTCCTGCAAACTAAAAATTGACTGACCGCTTATATACATTTTTGGTAATCTGCGTTTATATTCCCATGTCCTGCAAACTAAAAATTGACTGACCGCTTATATACATTTTTGGTAATCTGCGTTTATATTCCCATGTCCTGCAAACTGAAAATTGACTGACCGGTTATATACATTTTTGGTAAATCTGTTTGTCACCGCTGTCTCAACTCCATCTGTAGCCATGCTCACATTATTTCAATGTTTATTTAGCCATTAAGTCTTACCTAAATTATGGGTTTCCTTATCTTTACAATTTTGGCCTTTTAGTCCCCTTGCAGTTTGATTGTGGTGTGAAAGTTATGCCTTGCTTGCTGTGTTCCTAATATGCCCTCCTAATTGATTAATTGCCAGATTCCATCCACACCCAACACAGTATATAACAAGGCTTCTTTACGGGGGAACATACAGGGGGCTGCACATACAGGGGGTTCTTAAAATAAGTGGCACTTCTGCTCTTGCACTTCATCGATTTGCACAAAGCAAACCATAGCAGATTGCAGGTGATCTCATTTTCATATTATCTCACCTTCTCTGAAACATGCACTCTTTACCTCTCCTCCTCTTCACAATTGCAGCCTCTCTCCTCAAGCTCTCTTTTCTACATCCCTCTGCTCCATCACACAATCTGTACATATCACCCTCACTTCTCCCCTCCCCCTATTACTGCACTCATCACCTCTTTCTAACTCTAAGCCCACTTGCTAACATACCCCCCAGGATACTGAAGCATGTCCCCTCATACAAATCATAATCTCATATTACCTCCCTCACTCTTCTGCTTCTCCTAATCGCTGGAGATATTTCCCCAAACCCTGGGCCTCCCTTATTTAACTGTGCCCAACACACCCATCACCATCACCCTACACCCTCTGGCAGTAGTCGCAATCTACACAATTTAGTCTCCATTCCTCTTCTTCCCAACACCCGCCTCCCTCTCTCCTGCGCCCTCTGGAACACCCTCTCTGTCTGCAACAAACTCACTGCTGTTCATGACCGCTTTGTCACTAATTCCTTTTAATCTACTTGCTCTCACCGAAACCTGGCTCCACGAATATGACACCCCTTCTCCTGCTTCCCTCTCCCAGGGTGGCCTTCACTGGACTCACTCCCCTAGGCCTAATGGACGCAAGGTAGGTGGAGTGGGATTCCTCCTATCCCCCCAGAGCACCTTCCAGGTTATTCACTCTCCTCCCTCTTTTTCCCTCTCATCATTCGAAGCCCACTGTATACGTCTATTCTCTCCTACTTCCCTAAGAATTGCTGTGATCTACCGGCCCCCTGGACCATTATCAACTTTCCTTGATGAGTTTTCTGCCTGGCTACCCTACTTTCTCTCTTCGGATATTCCCACAATCCTTCTTGGTGATTTCAACATCCCTGCTAATACAAACACTCCTGCTACTTCTAAACTTCTTAGTCTAACCTCTTCATTTGACCTGAAGCAATGGGTACAGGCTTCTACTCACTCTGATGGCAACACCCTTGACCTTGTATTCTCCTGCCTATGCCCTCCATGCAACTTCTCAAACAATCCTTTTCCTCTCTCCGATCACCACCTTATTAGTTTCTCTCTCCCCCTGTCTTCCACCACCTTTCCCTCCAATCGCCTAACCATCACCCGTAGAAACTTTCGCAACTTCAACTCCTCTCTCCTCTATTCTGGTACTGACCACGTCTATGACAAAATCTCTCCCCTGTCCTGCCCCAACCAAGCCATGTCCATCTACAATAAATCTCTGTCCTCCACCCTGGACAAGCTCGCTCCCCTCACTACACGCAGAATCAGGCCTCGACCCCTACAACCCTGGCAAACAGATGAAACTAAAATTCTCAAAAAACGTAGTCGCGCTCTTGAGCGTCTGTGGCACAAGACTAAGTCTCTCGAAGACTTCAACCAATACAAATCTGCCCTCCAAAAATACTATTCTTTCCTCCACACTGCCAAGCAAACCTATTTTACAACTCTTATTAACACCTTCTCATCCAATCCCCGTAAACTCTTCTCTACCTTCAACTCTCTACTTTGTCCTCCACCCACTGACTTACTCACTGCCCAGGAAATCGCTAATCACTTCAAAAACAAGATTGATACAATCCGTGATGAAATCTCCATTCTACAGGTATCTCCCCCAGCTAAGACCCCATGTCAACAGGTACAACTGACACTCCCCCTATTCAAATCTACTACTACAGATGAAGTTGCTAAACTCCTTTCTATCGCCCACCTAACCACCTGTCCCCTGGACCCTATTCCCTCTCAAATGCTACGGTCACCCTCTGACCCCATCCTACACTCTCTAACCCACATCTTCAATCTCTCCCTCACCTCTGACATCTTCCCCGATGCTCTAAAACATGCACTGGTCACCCTCATACTCAAAAAGCCATCCTTGGACCCTACCAATCTTAACAACCTACGCCCAATCTCCTTGCTCCCCTTTTCCTCTAAACTCCTTGAACGCCTGGTTTACAACCAACTGAGTGACCACCTCATTAAAAACAACCTTCTTGATCCCCTTCAATCTGGATTTCGCCCTCAACACTCCACAGAAACTGCTCTTTTAAAACTCACAAATGACCTACTAACTGCAAAAACCAACGGACACTATTCTGTACTCCTACTTCTGGATCTTTCAGCTGCCTTTGACACGGTTGACCACCCCTTCCTCCTCAAAAAACTTTACTCCCTCGGTCTCCGTGAGTGTGCTCTTCAGTGGCTCTCATCCTACCTATCCCAACGCACCTTCAGTGTCACTTACAATTCTACTTCCTCCACTCCTCTTCCCTTCTGTCGGGGTCCCCCAAGGTTCTGTTCTTGGACCTCTTTTATTTTCAATCTACACCTCTTCCCTGGGTCAGCTGATAGCCTCTCACGGCTTTCAATATCATTTCTATGCTGATGACACACAAATCTATCTCTCCACCCCTCAACTCACTCAATCAGTCTCCTCACGCATCACTAACTTACTAACCGACATATCTGTATGGATGTCACACCACTTCCTCAAACTCAACTTGTCCAAAACCGAGCTTATAATATTTCCTCCCCCACGTGCCTCTTCCCCTGACTTGTCTGTCAAGAGCAATGGCAAAACCATCCACCCATCCCCACATGTTAGGGTGCTAGGTGTTATCCTAGATTCTGAACTCTCCTTTCAGCCCCACATCCAATCACTTTCCAAAGCTTGCGTCCCTTTCTAACCAATGAAACCACAAAGCTCCTGATTCACTCCCTGGTTATCTCTCGCCTTGACTACTGCAACTCCCTCCTCATTGGCTTACCTTTTAAATAGACTATCCCCCCTTCAGTCCATCATGAATGCTGCTGCCAGACTCATCCACCTTACAAACCGCTCAGCGTCTGCTACCCCTCTCTGCCAATCCCTCCATTGGCTGCCACTCGCCCAACAAATTAAATTCAAAATACTAACAATAAGTTACAAAGCCATCCACAACTCTGCCCCCAGCTACATCACTAACCTAGTCTCAAAATACCAACCTAATCGCCATCTCCGTTCCTCCCAAGACCTCCTGCTCTCTAGCTCCCTCATCCCCTCCTCCCATATCCGCCTCCAGGACTTCTCTCGAGCCTCGCCCATCCTCTGGAATTCCCTACCCCAATCTGTCAGATTGTCTCCAACGTTATCCACTTTTAGGCGATCCCTGAAAACTTTCCTCTTCAGAGAAGCCTATCCTGCCTCCATCTAACAACTGCACTATTTTCTCCATTAGCTCATCCCCCACAGCTATTACCCTTTTGTATAACTTGACCCTCCCTCCTAGATTGTAAGCTCTAACGAGCAGGGCCCTCTGATTCCCCCTGTATTGAATTGTATTGTACTTGTACTGTCTGCCCTAATGTTGTAAAGCGCTGCGTAAACTGTCGGCGCTATATAAATCCTGTATAATAATAATAATAATTAAAGGGGGCTCCCAGATTCCGATAAGCCCCCCGCCCGCAGACCCCGACAACCAACAGCCAGGGTTGTCGGGAAGAGGCCCTTGTCCTCATCAACATGGAGACAAGGTGCTTTGGGGTGGTGGGCCTGCAGGGCACCCACCCCCCCCCCATGTTGAGGGCATGCGGCCTGGTACGGCTCAGGAGGGGGGGGGGAGCGCTCGCTTGTCCCCACCCCCTTCCTGACCGGCCGAGCTGCATGCTCAGATAGGGGTCTGGTATGGATTTTGGGGGGGACCCCACACTGTTTTTTCGGCGTAGGGGGGGTTCCCCTTACAATCCATACCAGCCCTAAGGGCCTGGTATGCCCCGCGCTCGCCGCAATAGGTAAATTTGTTTTTCCTATTGCAGTGAGCGCGAGATACAGTACCCTGTCCTTGCGTCGTATCTGGTCCGTCGGACCAGCATACAGACGAATGGGCTTTCCGTCAGGAACTGAGTCCGGCGGAGTTGACGACGTAAAGATTTGAAGCAAGTTTCAAATCTAAAGTCCGTCGGCTTTCCAATCGAAAAGGTCCGTCGGAAGTCCGATGCAGCCCACACACGGTTGGATTGTCCGCCGGACCAGTGCGGTCGGAAAGTCCGCCCGTGTGTACGCGGCATTAGCCACGTTTTAGCTCTCCTCATTGAATTCTGCAGTGTGTCATTTCAGATCTCCACCCGCCTTTTTTTCTGACAGCTCAGATAGGCTGTATAAATTTTGTACTTTGAACAGATGTAGAGAAGAATGCAGACAAATAGGTACAACTTATTAGGATAATTTGTTTCATCTCTGTGTATCACCCAAGGATAGTCCCTTCAATGGGTATATGTAAGGGTTTACAACGACTTCAAAGTTAACACCTTCTAGTCCATACTTGACTATTCCTTGGTGCAAAAATCCTCTTCTCACACCCTAAACCAAGGGTAGGCAACCTGGGGCCCTCCAGCTGTTGTGGCACTACATTTCCCATGAGGCATTGCAAGGCTGGCAGTCACAATTAGTCCCAGAGGCATGATGGGACTTGTAGTTCTGCAACAGCTGGAGGGCCCCAGGTTGCATACCCCTGCCCTAAACCAAGCAGGACCAAGATGAGATAATCAACACTTTTTTCCCTGTAAATGTGTTGGCACATTGTGCTATGTAAGCAGTTCCCTTTAAGGATTGCATGGTTTCTCATTTCTATGAAGCGGTAATAATGCGGTTTATAATTATAAATACTGTATGAGTTGTAGTTGATGGAGATTTTCTCAGTGTTTCTCCATCTAATGTCATCCCAGGTCATCATTCACAGCCTGATTGTGCAGAATCCTTCAAATGATTCCTACATTGGTCTCGTGTATCAAAAGGGCTAAATCATATTCCATAATAAAAAACAAAAAAACAATAGCGGGTGTTCCTTGTAGCAGTCATAAATTACAGAAAAGAGAGCTAAACCCCGAATACTGGTGGGAGCAACTCCCACCCATCGATTTTATTTACATATAAACCTTAATTACCAACATGTGTGTGTGGTTTTTGCAGAATAAGAAGTTTTTATTCCTTTAGATTTCTGGAGAATCATGCCGTTCAATCATACAAAGAAATCATGATCTGTGTAAGGAGCAGAGTTGACAAATCTACTTGTAGATTTGACATTTATGAGCCTGATGGTGCTCCCTGCATGTTGGGCCTCTCTATGTGGCCAGGCTGTGTAAAAGTCTCATACATGTGGTATCGCCGTACTCGGGAGGAGTAGGAGAATCTATTTTGGGGTGTAATTTTTGATATGTACATGCTATGTGTTAGATATTGTTTAAATGGACAACTTTGTGTAAAAAAAAAAAAAAATGCATTTTAATTTTCCAGAAACTTGTAGAAAAAAAAATGACATATTCAAAAGACTCGATATGCCTCATAGATTATATGTTGGGTTGTTTTCTTTCCAAAATGGAGTCATTTTTGGGGCGTTTCCATTGTCCTGGTGTTCCAGGGCCTTCAAAAGTGTAAGAGGTAGTCAAGAAATTATATGTATAATTTATGCTCCAAAAACACCTGAAGGTGCTCCGTGCATGTTGGGCATCTGTATTTGGCCACGCTGTGTAAAAGTCTCACACATGTGGTATCATCGTATTCAGGAGTAGTAGAATGTGTTTTGGGGTGTAATTTGTGC
Source organism: Lithobates septentrionalis (assembly GCA_037952835.1). Taxonomy (NCBI): domain Eukaryota; kingdom Metazoa; phylum Chordata; class Amphibia; order Anura; family Ranidae; genus Lithobates; species Lithobates septentrionalis. The sequence goes on along the minus strand of JBBDGP010002350.1, from coordinate 115,911 downwards.
TATGCATATGCTGTGTGTGAGAAATAACATGCTAATATAACAATTTTGTGAAAAAAAAAAATCTTGATTTTGCAAAGAATTGTGGGAAAAAATTACTTAAAAAAACTCACCATGCCTCTTACTAAAATACCTTGGAATGTCTACTTTCCAAAAAGGGGTCAGTTGTACTTTCCTGGCTTGTTAGGGTCTCAAGAAATGAGATAGGCTGTCAGTACATCAGGTGTGATCAATTTTCAGAGATTGGCACCATAGCTTGTGGACTCTAATGCTGGCCATACACTATACGAAAAATCGGCCGAAAAATCGTTCGAATGGACACTTCGTTCGTTTTTCGGCAAGTTAGTGGGCACAAATCGATAATCGTTTGTGACGTTTTTGTGGAAAAAAAACGAACGGCATGTTTGGAAAATTTCTGCCGAACGTACGATAAATTGCAAGGTTAATGTGTTTCCCGTCCGAACTTTCTGCACTAGGTATATGTAAAAAAACGAACACAAAATTATTTATTCATGTCCACTGAACAGATTATCGGTCATTATATGATGGCAAGATCGTTTGCGGTCACGGTCGAACGTTCGTTTTTCGAAAAGGGGTTCGGCCGATTTTCTGTATAGTGTATGGCCAGCATAACTTTCACAAACACCAAATAATATACACCGATTTGGGTTATTTTTACCAAAGAAATGTAGTGGTATAAATTTTGGCCAAAATTTATGAAGAAAAATTACTAATTAGCAAAATTTTATAACAGAAACTAAGAAAAATGCATTTTTTTTTTTTACAGAATTTTTAGTCTTTTTTTCTTTTTATAGTGCAAAAAAAAAACAAAAAAACCCCCCCAGAGGTGATTAAATACCACCAAAAGAAAGCTCTATTTGTGTGAAAAAAGGACATATAGGTACAGTGTTGCATAACTGAGCAACTGCCATCCAAAATGGGAGAGCACCGAAAGCTGAAAATTGGTCTGGTTAGGAAGGGGGTTTAAGTGCCCAGTGGTCAAGGTGAAAAACGTTGAGGGTTTACAACCCCTTTAACAATGTAGTATTAGGCTAGGTTCAAACTATAGTGGGTGCAATAAGTGTCTATTGCATGCACTGTTGCACCTGCAGGCACGCGCTGCTCTTTCGCAGATGCGGGAGGGTGCCATTAATGCTTAATGGCATCCCGGAGCATTTTCAGGTTCAGGCCGGGTTCACACTGGTACGACACGACAATCGTACCACTGTGAATCAGACTTTGCCCTGCGCCTTGAAGTCCGACATCCATCCAACTTCAATGAACAGGGATCCGACTTTAATCCCGACAATACCAGGCACTTTGTGTCTGATATGAATCGTTAGGGGAAACTCCACGCCAAATAAAAAAACAAATAAAAGCGGTATGGGGTTCTCCCTCCAAGACCATACCAGGCCCCTTCAGTCTGGTATGGATTTTAAGGGGAACCCCTGTGCTTAAAAAAAAAAAATCCATACCCGACTCTTTTCCGCGCGCGCAGCCCAGCAGGTCAGGAAAGGGGGTGGGGACGAGCGAGCGACCCCCTCTCAAACCACACAAGACCACATGCCCTCAACATGAGAGTGTGGGTGCTTTGGGCAGGGGAGGCCCTGCGCCACCCACCCCAAAGCACCTTGTCCCCATGTTGATGAGGACAAAGGCCTCTGCCTGACAACCCTGGCCGGTGGTTGTCGGGGGGCTTATCGAAATCTGGAGGCCCCCAGATCCTGCCCCCCCCCCCCCCCAACGTGAATGAGTGAGTATAGGGTACCCATTCAGCTTAAAAAAAAAAAAAAAAGCGTCAAAAATAAAAAAAAAAACAGTACAGGTTGACATTTTAATTTATTAAATCAGCTCCGGCATTTCTTCCGATTTCTTCTCCGGCTCCTCTTCCTCCTCCAGAGATGTCTTCTCCTCTCTGCGCTATCTTCCCCCTCTGCTGCCGGGTCTCCTCTCTGCGCTGTCTTCTCCCTCTGTTTTTCCTCTGATCTTCTCTTGACCGCTCTCATGCTATAATGCTAGGTCCACGGTCTGCCATTACTTATATAGGCATGGGACGGGGCCACCCGGACCACCCCATCATGCCCCGAGTGGTGACATCACAAGGGGCGGGGCCTCCGGATGACATCACTCAATGGCCCCGCCCCATGCCTGTATAAGTAATGGCACACTGCGGACCTAGCATTAGAGCGTGAGAGCACGTTGAGAGAAGATCGGAGGAAGAATAGAGGGAGAAGACAGGACAGAGGAGAAGAACCAGCAGAGGGAGAAGACATCGCGGTAGGAGGGAGAAGAGCTCAGAAGAGACGCTGAAGCTGATTTAATAAAATTACCTGACAAATAAAAACCCGTGTACTGTTTTTATTTTTGACACTTTTTTTTTTTTTTAGGTGAAGGGGTACAATGTAGCCCATACTCAATTACATAGGGTGGGGGGCCGGGATCTGGGGGCCCCCTTGTTAAAGAGGGCTTCAAGATTCTGATAAGCCCCCCATCTGCAGAACCCGACAACCACGGCCAGGGTTTACAACCCCTTTAAACCAAGCCCCATCATTCACAATAGTGTGAACCTAGTGGCAGTGGAGGGTGCAAACAAGAGAAGCTTCCCCTTTTGTGTGAAGCCCAACTTTAGGAATGACATTTTATCAAATTTAGTTTTCAAATTTGTTCAAAAACCTAAATATAGGCCCAGCTTAGGCTGCTTTCACACTGATCAGTTCTTGATACTCTTGCTTAGCTTAAAGTGGAAGTCCATGCTAAAACTAAAATCCCTGCATCCATAGACACCCACGATCTAACACTAACCTATCTAGCCCTGTAAAGAAAAAAAATCAGTATACATACATTTTCTGCAGCTGATCTGACCTGATCCCACACGGAGCTGTGTGGTCGGGTGCAGAGGACACGTCTGACAAGAGAAGCCCCATAGTAAGTATATGGGTGTGGCGTCATTTCCCATTAATTTCACAGCCGTTGTCAGCCATGTCCTCTGCAGAGCTTCCGCCCCTGGAGATCGGGTCGGATCGCCTTCAAAAAAGGTATGTATACTCATTTTTTTTCTTTACAGGGCTAGATAGGTTAGTGTTAGATCGTGGATGACTATAGATGCAGGGATTTTATTTTAAGCATGGACTTCCACTTTAAAGAATCTGAAAACCCTGCATTCCATATTCCTGATATGTGCCTGCTGTACCATGTACTTGTACGAAAAAGTATCCTGTTCTCTTTGTATTGCTCCCTTTATGTGAAATTCCTGGTGTTCCTGCCAGTCCCTCTGCTTTCCTCTTAAAAACTGACCACACTAGGGATGAGAGCACAGTGTGGTCAGTGCTCTAACTATGCTGGTAACTTAGCCTGCTCTCCTACAATGATCAGACTTGTCCTGACATACACAGAATTTTTTTTTTCTGCTCGGTTTTCTGGCCAGTGCAAGTAGTATGTAGGGCAGGGTCCAGGGCACCGGAGTAGGTAAGGCAGTGTACAGAGAGCAGTAGGATGTAGGGCAGGGGTAAGCAACCTTTGAGAGATGGAGATCTACCAGGACAACATTGAAGAGATCAAAGATCACCAGGGTGCAGCGACCCCTTTTTTTAAGCCATCAACCGCTTCCGGACCAGCCGCCGCAGTTTTACTCCGGCAGGTTGGCTCCCCTGCGTGAAACCACGAAACTATACGTGGGCTCGCGGAGTCCGGATAGCAGGCGCGCGGACGAGTGTGTGTAAACACACACTTCCCTATTCTGTTCTGACAGGAGTGGCAGATCATGTGTTCCTATTAGCTAGGAACCACAATCTGTCACTTCCTGTAGTTAGTCCCTCCCCCTTCAGTTAGAATCACCTCCCAGGGAACACAGTTAACCCCTTCACCGCCCCCTAGTGTTAACCCTTTCACTGCCAGTGACATTTTTACAGTAATCAATGCATTTTTAATCGCACTGATCGCTGTATTAATGCCAATGGTTCCAAAAAATGTGTCCAAATTGTCTGATATGTCCGCCATGTCGCAGTCACGATAAAAATCGCAGATAACCTCTATTACTAGTAAAAACAAAAACATAATAAAAATGCTATAAATCTATCCCCTATTTTGAAGATGCTATAACTTTTGCGCAAACCAATCAATATACACTTATTGCGATTTTTTTAAACCAAAACTATGTAGAAGAATACATATCGGCCTAAACTGAAGAAAAAAATAGTTTTTTTTATATATTTTTGGGGGATATTTATTAATTATAGCAAAAAGTAAAAAATAATGCATTTTTTTTTCAAAATTGTCACTCTTTGTTTATAGCGCAAAAAATAAAAAAAAAAAAATCGCAGAGGCGATCAAATACCACCAAAAGAAAGCTCTATTTGTGGGGAAAAAAAAGGATGTCAATTTTTTTTGGGTGCAACGTCGCACGACCGCGCAATTGTCAGTTAAAGCGACGCAGTGCCGAATCGCAAAAAGTGCTCTGGTCAGGAAGGGGGTAAATTCTTCCGGGGCTGAAGTGGTTAACTAGCAAGCCCCAATAAAAAAAGTAAAGATGTGAAGAAAACCTAAAAAATAAAAAAAACTACTAAAATTAAATGTCACTGTAAAAATATTAACTTAGCCAATCTTAAAAGTTAGCTTCAGTGAGAAACACAGCATGCACATTTTTATTTTATGTCTGGGGAATAATTGGTCACCCCACAAGTCTGATGCCAGAGTTCTTAATGAAAGCAGAACATCTGGTACTGCAGGCTGGCTATCTGCTCTTAATTCTGCCCAGTGTACAGTGGCTTGAAAAAGTATTCATACCCCTTGAAATTTTCCACATGTTGTCATGTTACAACCAAAAACGTAAATGTATTTTATGTGATAGACCAACACAAAGTAGTACATAATTGTGAAGTGGAAGGAAAATGATAAATGGTTTTCAAAAATGTTTGCAAATAAATATTTAAAAAGTGTGGCATGCATTTGTATACAGCCCCCTTTACTCTGATACCCCTAACTAAAACCTAGTGGAACCAATTATGTTCAGAAGTCACCTAATTAGTAAATAAAGTGTAATTTAATCTCAGTATAAATACCGCTGTTCTGTGAAGCCTTCAGGGGTTTGTTGGAGAACCTTAGTGAACAAAAAGCATCATGAAGGCCAAGGAACACACCAGACAGGTCAGGGACAAGGTTGTGGAGAAGTTTAAAGCAGGGTTAGATTATAAAAAAAAAAATATCCCAAGCTTTGAACATCTCACGGAGCACTGTTCAATCCATCATCCGAAAAGGAAGAGAGTATGGCACAACTGCAAACTAGGGCTGGGCGATTTTCTCAAAAAAAAAAAATGCGATTTAAAAAAAACAAAAAAAACCTCAATTTACGATTCGAATTTTTTTTTTTTTGAGACACCACGCCGATCCTGAGGAGCTGCGGGTAGGAGTTTTTAGGCGAGGCCGCGGCTTTTCGGCTTAGTGCGCGGCGTCCGGCCTCGCGGACTGGGCCGAAGCCGCGGCCTCACCTAAAAAGTCCTGCCTGCAGCTCCTCAGGACCGGCGTGGTGAATAAAAAAAAAAAATCTAAAACAATCGATTTGCTTAAATTTTGAATCGATTTGACCTCTCAACTCGATTCAAGATTTAAATCGATTTTTTTCCCCAGCCCTACTGCAAACCTACCAAGACATGGCTGTCCACCTAAACTGACAGGCTGGGCAAGGAGAGCATTAATCAGAGAAGCAGCCAAGAGGCCCATGGTAACTCTGGAGGAGCTGCAGAGATCCACAGCTCAGGTGGGAGAATCTGTCAATAGGACAACCATCAGACATGCACTCCACTCCACTTTCTTCTTGCTACTCTTACTTAAAGGCCAGATTTGGCCTTTATGGAAGAGTGGCAAGAAGAAAGACATTGTTGAAAGAAAGCCATAAGAAGTCCTGTTTGCAGTTTGCGAGAAGCCATGTGGGGGACACAGCAAACACATGGAAGAAGGTGCTCTGGTCAGATGAGACCAAAATGTAACTTTTTGGCCTAAAAGCAAAATGCTGTGTGGCGGAAAACAAACACTGCACATCACTCAAAACACACCATCCCCACCGTGAAACATGGTGGTGGCAGCATCATGTTGTGGGGATGCTTTTCTTCATAAAGGGACAGGGAAGCTGGTCAGAGTTGATAGGAAGATGAATGGAGCCAAATACAGGACAATCTTAGAAGAAAACCTGTTAAAGTCTGCAAAAGACTTGAGACTGGGGTGGATTTTCACCTTCCAGCAGGTCAACAACCCTAAACATACAGCCAGAGCTACAATGGAATGGTTTAGATCATGGCCCAGTCAATTAGTCCAGACCTAAATCCAATTGACAATTTGTGGCAAGACTTGATTTGATTGTAGCCGTATTAGTGCAATTGTGACAGAGAAAATTGAGTACTGTCCGTGATACTTTTTTTATTTGCAGTAACAGTACTGCTTGGACCTTGAAGAAGGGGACATACCCCGAAAGCTTGTCCTGAAAAATTGTATGTTAGTGCAAATAAAAAAAGTATCACGGACAGTACTCAATTTCCTCTGGCAAGACTTGAAAATTTCTGTGTTTACAGACGCTCTCCATCCAATCTGACAGAGCTTGAGCTATTTTACAAAGAATGGGAAAAATGTCACTCTAGATGTGCAAAGCTGGTATTCCCAAAAAGACTTGCAGCTGTAATTGCAGAGAAAGGTTGTTCAACAAATTATTGACTCGGGGGCTGAATACAAACGCACCCCACACTCTTCACAAATTTATTTGTAAAACATTTTGAAAACCATAATTTTCCTTCCACTTCACAATTATGCGCCACTTTGTGTTGGTCTATCACATAGAAGTCCAGTAAAAAATTTGTTTACGTTCACATTATTCCAAAGGCTTTCCCCGTCCCGCATATTCAAGGGGTGTGGGCTGCTTCTGCAGGCTAGAATTGGGTGAGTGTGCGCATTCACCAATCTGGAGCTTTGGAGAAAAGATTGGGTCGGCAACCGTGGGATATCTTCGCGTTCTACCTGTCACCTGTTTACGATCAACGAGTTGCCGACCCCGGTCTAGAACATCCTCTCCCCTTCAGGGAAGTCTTTCAATCTAGAAGATTGTGTGTGTCTGCAGGAGCCTATACACTTTAATGTTTAACAGCACATCGAGACACAAAGTCTTGTGGATCATCTTCCCAGAAGAATGGAGGCCGTTAGTCACAAAGGAGGACCAACTCCATATTAATGGTTTCTGAATAGATGTCCAAAAAGCTATATATGTGAGAAGGCCAGGTGTTTACAAACTTTTGGCCATATAGTGTCTATATAAAAAGGAAACCGAGAAAACTTACCTAACCTAACACTATGCACACAGAAGCCAGGAATCTAGGTGTGAGGTCAGCCATTGTACAAAACAGCAGTTTTCAGGTGACCTTTGACTCCTGACACAAGCTAAGAAACAAAAAAGGGGACAATAAAGAGAATTTTGACTTACATGTAAATCCCTCGTCTTGTACAGTATAGGACACAGGAGTATTCAAAGGCCATAGGTTATATCCAGGCTACCCTCATGTGATTGGAGACTGCCAAAAACCTTGCTAGGGGCGCCCCTAGTGCAAGTTCATATAAGCCTACCCACTCTGAGACACTCCAAGTTTTTGGCAAGTAATAAGACGTAACCACAGGATACAGTATGGGAGGGATCTGCACTGTACTTCAAGATATGGAATTGACAAGCAAGTCAAAATTCCCTTTATCTTAACAGTACAGGACACAGGGCTTGTATTCATAGATCACAGGATGCCCCAAAGCACTAAACTGAGGGGTGGGCAACAACAAAGCAACCAGAACTGCCAAAAAGCCCACCAAAAATAAGTGTTTAGAAACCTGAAAAACACTCATATGACTACCTGAAGCACCTTGCAAAGGGCACATCAGCCAAGGCCTAAACATTCACCTGGCTGAACCAGAAGAACGTGTAAATAGAGGACCAGGTGGCGGCCTTGCAAATTTAGGAGTACAGATACTTGATGCTAGAAAGCCGAAAACACAGATAGACCTGGTGAAAAGAGCTCTGATGGGGAAAGGAGGCATTCTGCATTTACAACTCCTTTAAGGAAAGGTTTTTTTATCTTAAAGCATTCTATGCATTAAGATAAAAAAAAAAACTTGTGTGTAGCAGCCTCCCCAGCACCCCCTAATTACTTATCTGAGCCTTATCTCTCTCCAGCGAAGTCTAATGCCGCGTACACACGGTCGGACTTTCCGGCATACTTGGTCCGGCGGACCAGAGTGTGCCGGACAATCCGCCCGTGTGTGGGCGCCGGCGGACTTTTCCGGCGGACTTCTTCCCAAAAGCCCGCCGGACCTAGATTTGAAACAAGTTTTAAATCTTTCCGTCGGACTCAGTTTCGGGGGGAAAGTCCGCTCGTGTGTGTGCTGGTCCGACGGAAAGCCCGCTCGTGTGTATGCTGGTCCGACGGACCAGATACGACACGAGGGCAGGGTATTGCATCTCGCGCTCGCTGCAATAGGAAAAACAAATTTTCCTATTGCGGCGAGCGCGGAGCATACCAGGCCCTTAGGTCTGGTATGGATTATAAAGGGAACCCCCTACGCCGAAAAACGGCGTGGGGTCCCCCCTAAAATCCATACCAGACCCCGATCCGAGCACGCAGCCTGGCCGGTCAGGAAAGGGGGTGGGGACGAGCGAGCGCCCCCCCTCCTGAACCGTACCAGGCCGCATGCCCTCAACATGGGGGGTGGGTGCTTTGGGGGAGGGGGGCGCCCTGCGGGGCCCCCCCACCCCAAAGCACCTTGTCCCCATGTTGATGAGGACAAGGGCCTCTTCCCGACAACCCTGGCCGTTGGTTGTCGGGGTCTGCGGGCGGGGGGCTTATCGGAATCTGGGAGCCCCCTTTAATAAGGGGGCCCCCAGATCCCGGCACCCCACGCTATGTGAATGAGTATGGGGTACATGGTACCCCTACCCATACACCTAGGGAAAAAGTGTAAGTAACAAAACACACTACACAGGTTTTTAAAATATTTTATTAAGCAGCTCCGGGGGGGGGATCTTCCTCCCGGTGTTCCAGTTCATCTGGGGAAGAGAAGACAAGAAGCCCAGAAGTCCGGACCTCTGCTGGCAAGAGAGCTACCTGAAGACAGCAGAGGAGCCGGCCGAAGAACTGGAACACCGGGAGAAGAGAGCGGAGAAGAACCAACCGGACGCCGGGAGAAGATGAAGCGGAGGGACCCCCGAAGCCGGAAGAAGACCCCCGAAGCCGGAGGAAGATCCCCCCCCCCCGGAGCTGCTCAATAAAATATTTTAAAAACCTGTGTAGTGTGTTTTATTACTTACACTTTTTCCCTAGGTGAATGGGTAGGGGTACCATGTACCCCATACTCATTCACATAGGGTGGGGTGCCGGGATCTGGGGGCCCCCTTATTAAAGGGGGCTCCCAGATTCCGATAAGCCCCCCGCCCGCGGACCCCGACAACCAATGGCCAGGGTTGTCGGGAAGAGGCCCTTGTCCTCATCAACATGGGGACAAGGTGCTTTGGGGTGGGGGGGCCCCGCAGGGCGCCCCCCTCCCCCAAAGCATCCACCCCCCATGTTGAGGGCATGCGGCATGGTACGGTTCAGGAGGGGGGGGCGCTCGCTCGTCCCCACCCCCTTTCCTGACCGGCCAGGCTGCGTGCTCGGATCGGGGTCTGGTATGGATTTTAGGGGGGACCCCACGCCGTTTTTTTGGCGTAGGGTGTTCCCTTTATAATCCATACCAGACCTAAGGGCCTGGTATGCCCCGCAACGGGGCTCGCAAGGTGTCAATCTCGCCGATAAAAGCGGCAAGATTGACATCCTTTGCTAGTCCCGTCGTACCTGAGTCACGTACAAAATGAACGGACTTGTCCGTGTGTGGGCAAGTCCGTTCATTCTGAAAGTCCGCCGGAACTCCGGCGAAAGTCCGTCGGAAAGACGGGCGGACTTAGCCCGTCGGAAAGTCCCGGCGTGTGTGGGCAAGTCCGTCCGTTTTAAAGTCCGGCGCACCTGGCGGACAAAGTCCGTCGGAAAGTGTGCCGGACCAAGTAGGATAAAAAGTCCGACCGTGTGTACGCGGCATAAGCCATCTGGGACACCACTCCTGATTGGCGGAGACACAGCAGCTGCGCCATTGGCTCCCACGGCTCTCAAAGTCAGTCAGCCAATCAGGGGAGAGGGGGCGGGGCCGGGGCTCCATGTCTGAATAGACACACGAGGCTGTGACTCAGCTCCAGTGCAGAATATGCTGACTGTGGGGGGCACTCGATAGGAGGGAAGGGCCAGAAGCAGCAAAGAGGGACCTGAGAAGAGGAGGATCCAGGCTGCTCTGTGCAAAACCAACTGCATAAAGGAGGTAAGTAGAACATTTTTGTTATTTAAATAAATAAAAAAAATGAGAATTTACAATCACTTTAAGGTAATAGACCCCAGAAATAAGTTGTCTGATGCACCTGGCAATGGGAGTGGGAGGCAGGATGTCCTCTATGAGAGACAGCAGGAACATTAAGGGACTCAGCTTTGCGCATAGAAGCCCTGGCTTCCAGTTACAATCCCAACATCACCTAAGCAGTATAAGGAAGTTTCCTTGACGTATTTTAGAGCAGGACAATGGCAAAGGAGGGCAATGTTACCACTGAGGCGGAAAGGATACATCCACCTTGGGTAGAAAGGAAGGTTTTGATTTCAAGACCACTATGTCCGTGTGCAATACAAGAAAAAGCTCCTTACAAGAAAGGGCTGCCAGCTCAGAAACATGCCTAAGGCCCCTTTCACACTGGCAGCGTCTGACCGTTTAGCGCTAAAGCGCCGCTCGTTTTTGCAGCGCTTCTCTTCAACTCAACATCTTCATGGTTTGAGTGGTGTCGAAGATTAGACCCTAGTATTCCAGTGTAACTGGAAAGTTGATAAACCAGCTGAAGGTTTGAAAGAATTGAACTGTCCTTTGGATGTTCGCAGTCAAGGTTGTTGCTTGTTCTTGCTGATTTGACAGAATTTTGGTACATGAAGAAATCTGTTTAGTGATTTTAAGTTCAATATGAGGCGGATGCTCCTCATTTGGTTTGGGGACTGATATGTTTGAAAATCTTCTGAACTATTCCTCTGAAGTAACTTGTAGCACCACTCCTTGTGACCAAAGCTGACACAAGGCGTCCAGTAAATCTGCAGATTTTTGAGTAAATTCTGGCAGCCTGAAGGGTAGGAAGCAGGGGGGGGGGGGGGGGGCAGAGATAGAAATTCTTTTCTACATCTATAAAATGACATCTTGGATCCAGACTTGCACAAAGGCCAATACATGTCCCTCCCCCCCCCCCCCCCCCCTCCAAAGAGTTGGAGCACACCTTCATTGTAAGGAGCACTTCTGAGCAGGATTGGTGGCCTTAGAAGTCCAAGGCTTGCGAAGAAAAAGTGCTAAGCCTTGGTTTTTGAGGTTGATGTCTGAGGACAGAGTAGAGGTAGCTGCCACAGGAGTAGGAGACTTGGGCTTTACCTTGTGGGGAAACAGCACCTTTCGCCCACTGACTTCCTTGAAGAATTTAAAAAGGGATTCCCTAATAAGTGTTCACAGGGAAAAAGGTATGCGTATACGGTGCCTCTTATTACAAGTGGCTTCAGCAGACCAAACCTATAACCTGACAATCTAGCTCATATGCACAGAGATAAGAGACATTCTAGAGAGTTCACAAATTACATTCTCTTGAGCAGCAACACAAAAATAAGGCTAAGGCAACTGGCTACAATTATTCAAAGAGAGCAAAGTCATCAGATAGGTCCCCTGGACTCCTCATGTCCATTTAGTAATAGTCTGGCAAAAAAACATAGCAGCAATGGCAGGTGGCTGTAAAAAAAAAAAAAAAAAAAAAAAACTTCTCTAAAAGGGGAAGAGAATCATCACTTATGGACAATAGTAAAATAAACTGGAGTCAAAAGGAGTAGTTGTGCACTGGGGCAGCCCTAGCAAATTTTTGCCAGTGTCCATTCACCTGAAGGTAGCCTACATATAACTCATTGTCTAGGAATACAAGTCGCGTGTCCTGTAATGTACAATTAAGATAACGTTTTCATAGGCAAGCCTGTTCAGGTAAAAGAATTTAAAAATAAATGGTTGACTATTGTAGGGCTGAAACAACTAATCGATTCATCGACAACTAATCGATTATGAAATGAATAGATTACTATTTTCATAATCGATTAATCGGCCAGTAACATAATGGGGTTAAAAAAACTAAAATGAGCCCTTTATAGTACAAAAAGAGCAAATAATCGTTACTGCAAATATTACTTTCACTGTTCCACAGTAAAAAAAAATAACCCCTTACAGTAGTGATTATCTGCTTTTTTTGTACTATAAAGGGATCATTTTCGTTTTTTTAAACCCATTATGTTACTAAACGTAAAAGAAAAATGCATAGGTGTGTACCGCGCCTTATGCTGGCCACACGGATCAATTTTCAGACGAGAATATTCAGACGAAAAATCTTTGTACATTCGCTGAATGAAAGAATGTTGTTTGAAATTTTCATTTGTTTTTAACATTCTGTTTTTAAAATGAATGTCATTTCTGAACAAAAACCACATACACTGTCCGAAAATTCCTTTCACCAAGAAGATTTCTATTTCCAAATGTTCCCGTCACTGTGGTTGAAAATGAATGTCGATTTGACCCCACTAACGATTAGAACATCGAATGAAAGTTCTTAAAATGACATTTTTTTTGAAGGAAGACATTGTTTGTTTTTTAATAAAAAAAATTTGATCTCCGAGTCTGATGATATTTACCAGATTCACCCTCTAATAGTATATACAGTACATCTCTCCTCTAATAGTATATACAGTATGCCTCTCCTCTAATAGTATATACAGTATGTCTCGCTAATAGTATATACAGTATATCTCTCCTCTAATAGTTTATACAGTATATCTCCTCTAATAGTATATACTGTATATCTCCTCTAATAGTATATACTGTATATCTCCTCTAATAGTATATACAGTATATCTCTTCTGTCTGTTATTCTCAGAGTGGATTAGATATTTTGCTCCCTAACCATATAGTTGGTTATTTATATTTACCACTGCATAGAGATATTTAAGAATAAATTACCTTTTTTTAAAACTTTACATATTAACTAAATTATACACCACGCTATTTTTTAAAGGTTACTAACTGATTAATCGATTAATCAACACAATAATCGGCCAACTAATCGATTATGAAAATAATCGTTAGTTGCAGCCCTAGACTATTGATTAGTTCTCTTTAAACATAGCGGTTGCTTTTCCAAAACTGGAATGTGCAAAATCTGGTGCAGCTCTGCATAGAAACCAATCAGCTTCCAGTTTTTTTGTCAAAGCTTAATTAAACAAGCTGAAGTTAGAAGCCGATTGGCTACCATGCACAGCTGCAGCAGATTTTGCACTCTTCACTTTTAGTAAATCAACCCCTGAATGACATCAGAAAAAGTGGTCCATTGAGCCTTCTCTTTATTTGTTTAACAATGTTTAACCTCTTTGTAACCTTTTTTGTCTGCATATAGAATTATGTTTACATTGAATCAGACTACCTTTATTACTATGACTTATGATTTTTAAAAAAATTTAGATAATTCAAAAAGGAATGCAAACATCTCACATATGTATAAATCGGTTACTGGATATCATTATGAATCAACAATAACCCTAGTCCAGAAAAAAATCACCAGCAATCCTACATAAAAATGAGTGTCTGGTATCTTTGCTGTCTTGATCTGTAGATCTATCTGTGCACAGATCAGTTTGCTCAAGAAAAGTGGCCCAGACTACCTATTGGGAGGTCCAGAAGTCTCACTGAGAGCTACTGAAATCGTTCATTTGCTTCTATAGGTCCCATCAATTTTTGTACATACCATTTTCATCAGGTTTTTTATTGAAAATATTCTGTTGAATAAAAAGCAAGTGGGTCAATTCACTAAGAGTTAATTAACGGCCAATAAAATGTGGTAAAATAGCACTTGCGGTAAATCAGTTTTGAAAGTGCAATTCACTAAGAATTGTGTGTTAACCACTTGCCGCCCACCATATAGCAATATGACGCCGGCAAGTGGTTTAGTTATCCTGATTGGACGTCATATGACGTGATCAGGATAGCAAGCCGGCACGCAGCTCAGCGATCGGAGGTGCAGTGTGTTAGTCTGACGTCAGTTATGCTGATTGTGGTATGGAGCCTCTGACGGAAGCTTTTTACCACATGATCAGCTGTGACCAATCACAGCTGATCATCGCATGAACCAGGAAGTGCCAGTAAACAGCTTTCCTCGGTTCACGCTGACAGGGAGAGCTGATCGTCTCTCCCTGTCGCGGGGGGGGGTGGGGGGGGGGGGAGGGGGGGTTTGCACAGCCCCATCAAATGAGCCCATCAACTGCAAATCACTGCCCATCAGCTGCCAGCCTGTGCCCCATAAAGAGCGCCTGTCAGTGCCCATAAAAGTGCCAATTAGTGCCCCATCAGTAACGCCTGTCAGTGCCCTTCAGATGCCACTCATCAGTGCTCCCTATCCAGTGCCACCTATCAGTGCCCATTAGTGCTGCCTGTCAGTGCCACCTATCAGTGCCCATCAGTTTTTTTTTTTTTTCCAAAAATTTCGGTCTTTAGTTTGTTTAGCAAAAAATAAAAACCCCAGTGGTGATCAAAAGAAATCTCTATTTGTGGGAAGAAAATGATAAAAATGTAGTTTGGGCAGTGTTTCATGACCGCACAATTGTCATTCAAAGTGCGACAGCGCTGAAAGCTGAAAATTGTCCTGGGCAGGAAGGGGCGAAAGTGCCGGGTTTGGAAGCTGTTAAATAACAAATGCAGTATTTGTACGATTGAGCGGTAATTACCGCATTCTTTTATGTGGTAATTTACCACATTGAGCTGGTTGCTAAGGAGCAGGCCAGAAAGTCGGCCGCCACGTCCTTAACAACGGATGACCCATCAGCTGTCAGCGGGTTCCCCGCTGACAACTAAATGTAAAAGAAACATGCCGGCAATTAAAAATTCTGAAAAAATAACAGCGCGGAGGTCCCCCCTTATGCATACCAGGCCCTTCGGGTCTGGGATGGATTTTAAGGGTAACCCCACACCAAATTGTAAAAAAAAAAAAAAAAAAAAAAAGGCGTGGGGTCCCCCCAAAGTCCATACCAGACCCTTATCACAGCATGCAGCCTGGCAGGTCAGGAAAGGGGGGATATGAGCGAGTGCCCCCTCCCCTTCCGGAACCATACCAGGCCACATGCCCTCACCATGGAGGGGGGTGTGCTTTGGGGCAGCCCACCCGAAAGCATCTTGTCACCATGTTGATGGGGACAAGGGCCTCTTCCCCACAACCCCCATTGTGAATGAGTATGGGGTACCCATATGCATTCACCAAAAAAGTGTAAAAGTGAATAAAGACAGTACAAAAGTTTGACAATTCTTTTATTAAAAAAAAAAAAAAAACACACAAGAAAAACGGTCCTCCAATGTAGATCCATAGTCAATCACGATGCTGCCAGAACCAAAAAACCAAACACTTACCACGAAGGCTCACGCGGCCTGGCTGCCCCGTGTGACATTTCCTAAATGGCTACGGGGCAGGGCTACCCGACGAAGTCTACTGGTGACCCTGGTGAACTAGTCGGTGACGTCACAAGGGACGGTGCCATCTTGTTAAGGTGGGCTTCCAGATTCAGATAAGCCCTCTGCCCGCAGACCTCCACAACCACAGCCCAGGGTTGTGGGCAAGAGGGCCTTGTCCCAATCAACATAGGGACAAGGTGCTTTGAGGAGAGTTTGGGGCAGTCCCAATGCACACCCCATGTTGAGGGCATATGGCCTGGTATGGTTCGGGGGGGGGGGGGGGGTGGTTGGGGCCGTAGGATGCCCCCCTCCTTTCCTGCCAGGCTGCATGTTGCGATAAGAGTCTGGTAGGCAAACTGCTGAGAAGTCATGTGGTGGCCAGCTTCCCAGTTGGCTCCTTAGCAACCAGCTACTGGGGGGACCCCCAGGTTGTTTCTGACAAATACCGCATGTGATACCACCAGCAAAACCCTGATAAATATCGCATTTTTTTTACTTTGTTCTGTTTGTCAATTGGACTTCAGAGTACTGCATTTTTTTTAAATATGTCCCAGCACATTTTTCATTTTACGGTAAATACTGCATAATTGCCGGTTTTTTTTTTTTGGGCAATTGGACTTTATTTACCGCATGTGATAATTTATGCAAATTAGTCACGTGACCAAATTATCGCATGTATCCAAATATCCACAATAGATACTAATTACACTGGTCAGTTTCAAGGTGTTTGTTATATTTCAATTTTTTTTTCTTCGTGGATGGGTACCAAAAAATGTGTCCATGTTTGTGCCCCTCACCTCTTTGTATTTGTATGTTACCATGCCAGCTTGTGCCGGTCAACCCCAACTCTCTCATAACCAGCAATGGGCATTCAGCACCAAGTCATACAGGAATAGAGCAGATATTAAAGTACACCATTCATGACAGAATTATACAGGCTGCCGTTGCTATCGTTGGTGATGATTTGGCTTCAATTCTTTCCGAGTAACCAAGCTGCAACAAGAAAGGACCCCCAACCAGGAAGAGAGATGGGGAGGCTGAATTTAGAATGTTCAGTCAAAAAAAAAAAAACACAAGTAAAGATTCCCTACAATTATTCAATCATGCTGACAGCAAATTCCTGTTTAATCTGCACATGATTGGATATTTGAAGTCAATCTTCACTCTGAGTGGACATGGTCAACTCCTTTAGTAAGTTAGCCTTAAGGTATTTTGAAACACTGGCGGCATCAAAAATATTAAAATGTATGTCAAGCCAAAAAAGTATTTTTTATTTTTGTTTATTCTTAAGAATAGAGTGTGGAATAATTTGAGCCACTGGTAAGTTTTCACTACTATCCAAATCTGCAACCGGGTCACAGACAGAAATAAAAATATGATGGGGAATATTACACATCCCCTACTCTTAATATAAATAGGTGTTGTCTGGTAAAAAAAATTTCAACAGGACAGAAATTGAGGATAACTATCTGACAGAGAACCACATAGTGGTAAAAACCCAACGCAGGTTTTAACTCTTCCTTGTTCTAGCCAAACGAAGGAAAAAATTGTAACCTTGATATGCCCTTTACGTTAAACACAACCAAGCAACAGAAGGAGTCCCACCAACAGCCATTTCCATACTTGCCTCATTACAGGTGTACGTTAGATCAAAATATCCTAAACCTTCATCAAAAAAAAAACCCACCACATCTCCCGCTCTACTCCACATTGGACAATTACATCCTCCAGTATTGAGCAGTAAAAATCTTGTGATCTCCAGCATTTATTAAAATCTTTTTTTGTTTTTGTTTTTTTAAGTTCATAAACGACAACAAAGTTACTGTATAATTGATCGCATACAACCAGCATACAACAGCATGTCCTCAGTCTAAATGAAATACAAAAGATTTTTCATACAGTTTTTTCATACAAAGAATTTGTTTAAATTTATTGTGACGTATATATATATTTTTTTTTGTTACATAAAATTTGCTACAGCAAAGTATCTTAAATTTTTCTTGCACACATGTAAGTAAGTGTGGACAAAGACTGAAGTTCTCCTCGGCCTCCTTATTACACCGCTGTGCAAAAAAAAAAAAGAAAAAAAAAAAAAGAAAAGGAAAAAACAAACAAACAAAAAAACGTTTGCCAACCTGAGGACATACACAGAGTGTGGACTTATATATCTCCAAGTTGGTAATAAAACATCTCTGGACCTGTCTTGTACACACATCTGAGGATACCCCCCATTTGTTTACTGAAATATTCACAAACAGTTTACTATCAACTTTCCTGTGGTAAAAATAAAGGTCGCCATTTTAGGGGGTGGGGGCGGAACACACACACTTTGGCGTCAAACGACGTTAGCCCACAAGATGGCCACCACAGCTGTGTGTAGTCTACAGGCGCATTTTAAATAGGTTAAAAGGAAGTAACGCCAGTGACTTCAATCTCCCAGCATTCACACAATATGATGGCTATATATATATATTTTATATATATCAATATCGATCCATAATAAAAAGAGAAAAAAAAAAAATCTGTGCATGTAGATGGATCAGAAAATGACGAACGTTTATTGGGAGACTGCTTCAAGTGTGCTGTATTAAGACAGTTCACTGATAAATATACATATATACGATGTGTACAAACGAGCAACAAAACTAAGTGGAGGGGACAGAGCAAAACATTGGCTGCAGAAGGAATTAAAATGGGGGAGGGGGTAAAAAAAAAAAAAAAAAAAAAAAAAAAAAAAAATGCTGCTAATGGCGAGCTATTCTGTCAGATTGCAATTGGGGAGGTTAGGCCCAAATGCTACCGGTGCGGCCTCTTGCCTCACGGTGCTGCGCATTTTGTGCGAGGAACCCATAATGGTTTTGAAAATTACAGTTCAAAATGGTGGCACCACGTGATAATCTTCATTCAGATACATGATCTTAGCCAGCACCTCATCCTCCGTTTACTAATATAGTAAACCGGATCAAACCATAGTAGCAACGTCTAAGGAGGCGTCAAAAGCAAATGACAATGCAGCCTATATTTATTGTTGAAAGTTTTTCTTTTTTTTTTTTTGCTAGAATTAGCTTTAATTAGCCTTCCTTGCGAAGGTAAAAAAAAAAAAAAAAAAAAAAACACAATTCTGAAAACAGAACAAGTAAAGGAGTCATAATAGTGTCACATTTTATTAACTGTGGTTATGTTTCCTTAAAAAAAAAATACTGATTGTAGCTTTTAAGAGAGCAGGCAGAGCAATATTAAAACGCATCTTTCACACAAGTGGCTTTATTAAATACCAGTGCGAAGAGTAATGCGTGAGGCAACTCGCAGCAAGATACGAAAGACTTCTGGCAGCTAAGTCCGGGAGGGGCACAAAGTCTGATCTCTGATTGGTTGCTATGAGCTACCACCACACGCATTTACTTGAGTCATGCGAGTCAATACTTTAACACTTTGTAGGACAAGACCAGCCAGATGTCTCTGCTCAGTGACGCGTGCATCGCCTTGTCATGTAACAAACAGATCCTGCCCCAAAAAAAAAACGGGTGGGCAATAGACAAAATACAGCAGGGGAGGGGGGGAGGCAGGGCAAAGGTCTAGCTAATAGAATGTCAGAATCCACTTTAGCTTCTAACCAACCATGGTCAGTTTCATTGAAGGTGAAACATCTTAAAGCGCAACCAAAAGTGTCAGAGAAAAGCAACCCTCGACAATCAACTTCTCCTTTCATTTTCTAATGTGCCATAGAAAAAGGAAATAGAGAAGCCAATTGGTGCCAATGCAACACATGCCATTCTTTATATGGACACCTTCGCCCATGAGGACCATGTATGTAAATGAGTGGCCCTCGCAAAGTTTAGCTTGACAAAATAAAAAAATATGTTATATTTGAATGCTGTGATGAAAGATAACCTGGACAGGAAAGAAAATTATATATATATATATGTATGTATATATTCATTACAAAGTGGCACAAAATGGAGGCAACGACATTATCAATTGTAGTCCTTACTAAGTGCAACATCTCCCGCAGTCACACACAAACACTCATTACACATCAGAAATAAAAAGGGAGTGTAAGTTGGGTAAAATACTACTTAAAAACGGTGAGGAGGACGAGGTGGCTGGGAAACATACAAGACGCAAAACAGAACCGGGATGGAGAAAAAAAAAATAAAATGAATAAAAAGAAAGAAAAAGAAACACAAGATCAGTGGTCTAGTATTCTGCGTTACAGCACAAACAAGGCTTTTTTGTCATTGTGCCGGGGTACTAGGGTCGGTGCAAACCGCACGCATGGAAGATGGCGCTCTAGACTTCAGTCAGCTTTGCGGAATGAAGGAACTAGGTAACTGTTTTGACATAAGATGGTCTCAGCTCCACCCCATCTGAAAACAGAGTGCAAAGATCCCAAAAATGTGAGCCCTGATGCCGTGTCATTCTAAATGCACATCTTAAAAGTCAGCAAACTCTTTTGCGCATTTTTCGGTCAGGGACACGCGAATGTCTTCCTCCTCGTAGTCGTCGAAATTGCTGGTGTCGCCTGGCCCTCTGCACTTTGGTATGAACGGAGCTTCAACCTGAATGGGAAGACAGACAGACAGACATTAGTAAAGGCAAAAAACACACAAGCACATAGATCCTAAAACGAGGCAAGACGAAAGTGCTGCAAAATTAGCTGACACAGTGGAAGGATGACCCAGGCCTAAGAAACCAAGCATTTACAATTTGAGCCTGGAAGGAAACGCTCTATGTAATTAAAGTTATACTAAACACACTTAAACTATTTTAGGGGAAGCTCCGCTTGTTCGCACCCTCCACTGCTGCATTTGGCACTTTTTGGGGGATGAGGGTGGGGGGAGTGGGGACCTGGTTTTGACAGGTACCCGCTCCCACTTGCAGGTCAGATTGCCGTGGCAATCTAAGAGCACTTCCAGCCCCCAGAGGAAGGCAGGACCATTCAGAAAGCGCAGCACGCCTCACGCATGCGCACAGTAGGAAACTGGCTGTGAAGGCTTCACTGCTGGTTTCCCCGACTTACAATGCCAGCGCACACACCCGAAGCTGATTGACAAATCAGCACGGGTGCCTGGACAGGTAAGTGTCCTTATATTAAAAGTTTTTGTAGCTGCTGACTTATTTTTTTTCCCAGACTGGAGCTCTTCCTTAATTTACATTGTCCCTTCTATTTCTGTATATGGATGATGGCACTATTTTAATGAAAAAAAAAAATCTAACAAATTTTTTCCTATGTGATATACATCTGTCACATGATCCAGCTCTTTCCCAGCCTGTCTGCAGGGAAACATAAGCTGGAGGAGCTTCTAGTCCTCTCCTGCTGGTCACATGTTCAAAATAAAAAATAAAAGCCTTTGAAATACAAAGTAAAAATAAATATCTGTTTTAAATTGTCAAACAAATATATATTTGAGACCAAATCTTTATTATTTTTGGCAATAACATGGTGTGGGCGGATTTCTGCCAATCACAGGCTGTGTCAAGCCCCTCCAGCCTGTGCCTTAGAATAAGAGGGAGGTGAAGTCTCCAATAATCTACATGTAATATCCCACCCCCCTTGTAGCAGGTTAGTGGGTATGGAGGAGGGAGGGAGTGGGCTGTCATTTATCACTGTGTATATACCCACACGTGTGACCATAGTCACATGGGCTGGTCAGATGTGATAAGGACAAAATGCTCAGCATAGAAACTGAAAACTGAGCATGTGCAAAGTTGCCACCACAGCTGCAAAATCTCTAGCTAATTTGTGGAAGTAGACAGAAGGTGGAGACGGAGAGCAGCAGGATCAACCAGGTTTTTTTGCAGAATACAGAAAACGAATCTCAGTGACTTAGTATGAACAGCATGTAATACACCATTTAAGAGTTTTTTTTTTATGTGGGTTTAGTAACATTTTAATACCTGGACTCTATGCCAACAATGCATATATTTGTAGACCGTGCAATAATCTACAAACATTGCAAAATTATATATTTTTTCTATAGTTTTGGTGAGGTGCGGTGTTATACACTATATACCTCAAAAGTTTATGGACACCTGATCATCACACCTACATCAGCTTGATGGACAACCCTTTCAAAAATAATAGAATATAGACTTGGCTCCCCCCTTTACAGCTATAACAGCCTTCACTCTTCTGGGAAAGCTTTCCATAAGTGTATCTGTAGCAACTATTGTCCATTTAGCCAAAAAAGATTTGGGAGGTCAGTTACTGATGGTGGACAAGAAGACCTGGTTTGCAATCTTGTTCCAATTCATCCAAAAGGTGTTCAGCAGAATTGAAGCCAGGGCTTTGTTCAGGCCACTTGAGTTCCTCCACACCAAACTTATTAGACCATGTATATACTAAAGCCTTGTACACACGGTCAGATTATTGGACGAATTTTCGTCAGTTTTTTGTTTGATGCTAGGCTCAAATTTAAAGTGAAGACCATCAGAAAATTTCTGACAGAATTCAACGTCAGAAGTGACATAATGTGTTGAATTGTTTTATTTGTGTTCTTTCATTTCTGAGCATGCCTAGTCTTGTTCTTCGGTTTTTGTTCTTTTTTTTGTCAGAAAACCGTACTAATGAAAAGAAAATCGGACGTTGTGGTCACATCAGACAAAAATTTTCAAGCCTGCACATCCAGTTTTTGTCTGCTGAAAATTCGTAATCGGCTGTCAAAAGCAGCATACTAATGATCAGAAAATCGACAGATCGTTCGGACGGACGAAGTTTATCTTCAGATTTTCTGACCGTGTGTACGGGCCTTAAGTTGGCTTTGTATACAGGGGCACAGTCATGCAGGAGCAGAACAGGACCTTCCCCAAACTGTTGCCACAATGTTGGATGCGCACAATCATCTAAAATGTTTTGAATGCTGTAGCATTAGCAGGAACCTTCACTGGAAACACCTGAACTCCATCATTCCACAAACTTTGGGCCATAAAGTGACAGGTGTTAAACAATTTGCCTTGTATTGCATTTCCACAGTATCAACAAGTGTCATTATGTGGTCACCAGGGGGCAATGTTGTGCTGGTGATTTTGGGGACAGCAGTGGTTAGTTTACAGGTATAGGAAAAAAGAAAATCTCACTAAGGGCTCATTTACAATCGCTTTAAAATGTGGCAGTTGTCACTTTTTTTTTAAAGCGCTCTGAATGCCAATCAAAGCACCTCTCACCAACTAAAATGATTACCTTACAGTCCTGCTCACACTGTTGTGTTTACTTTTCTTCAAGGTATATGTCATGTCGCTTTTTTGGTGCTTCAATACATTGCCAAAGCCTCCATAGAAGTCTACGACAAAGCTCGCTAACAGCGCCTGCAGCTTTTGAGGGGCTTTTATTTAGAGTTAGCTTTACTTTGTTTTAGAGGTATTGCTGGTATGAGATATCCCAGAATGCACTGGGAAACAAGAACCGGAAAGACATCATGAGCAGTCACTTCCAGTTCACGTGTATATATTCTGGGAGTGTCTGGTGCAGATATTACATATGGTGTTCAGCGTGGAGCAGCGGGGTACCAATGAGCTTGGGGATCTGCTGAACAGGGGGTGCAATTAGCTGGGGATCTGCTGAACAGGGGGTGCCAACGAGCTGGGGATTTGCTGAATGAGGGTGCCAATGAGCTGGGGATCTGCTGAACGAGGGTGCCAACGAGCTGGGGATCTGCTGAACGGGGGTGCCAACGAGCTGGGGATCTGCTGAACGGGGGTGCCAACGAGCTGGGGATCTGTTGAACGGGGGTGCCAACGAGCTGGGGATTTGCTGAATGAGGGTGCCAACGAGCTGGGGATCTGCTGAATGGGGGTGCCAACGAGCTGGGGATCTGCTGAACGGGGGTGCCAACGAGCTGGGGATCTGCTGAACGGGGGTGCCAACGAGCTGGGGATCTGCTGAACGGGGGTGCCAACGAGCTGGGGATCTGCTGAACGGGGGTGCCAACGAGCTGGGGATCTGCTGAACGAGGGTGCCAACGAGCTGGGGATCTGCTGAATGGGGGTGCCAACGAGCTGGGGATCTGCTGAATGAGGGTGCCAACGAGCTGGGGATCTGCTGAACGGGGGTGCCAACGAGACCGGGGATCTGCTGAACGGGGGTGCCAACGAGCCCGGGGATCTGCTGAACGGGGGTGCCAACGAGCCCGGGGATCTGCTGAACGGGGGTGCCAACAAGCCCGGGATCTGCTGAACGGGGGTGCCAACAAGCCCGGGATCTGCTGAACGGGGGTGCCAACAAGCCCGGGATCTGCTGAACGGGGGTGCCAACAAGCCCGGGATCTGCTGAATGGGGGTGCCAACGAGCTGGGGATCTGCTGAATGGGGGTGCCAACGAGCTGGGGATCTGTTGAATGGGGGTGCCAACGAGCTGGGGATCTGCTGAACGGGGGTGCCAACGAGCTGGGGATCTGCTAAACGAGGGTGCCAACGAGCTAGGGTTCTGCTGAATGGGGGTGCCAATGAGCCGGGGATCTGCTGAATGGGGGTGCTACTGAGCTAAAGATCTGCTGAACAGGGGGACTACTGAGCTGGGGATCTGCTGAACAGGGGGACTACTGAGCTGGGGATCTGCTGAACAGGGGGACTACTGAGCTGGGGCTCTACTGGGCACCTGTCAAGGGCATTTGCCAAGCTTCATTAAAGTATCACAGAAGTATCAAAAAAGTATGTTGAAGCAGTAGGTGCTTTAATGTGTGCACGTGTAAACAAGCCCTAAAAGCATAATCACTGCGGTTAGGGTCTATATTAGTATTCATCAAATTTGATTGCAAACTCACATCAGCTCACTTAGAAATGTCTGTTAGTAGGTCACTCTTGCACCATGACCTGCTTTGTGGGATGTGGGAGGGTTGGGCAAATGAGACAACTGTAACCAGGCTAGACTGTACAGATCTCACATCTGGGAGATGTTTGCAGACACTGGCAGGTGGGACATCTTGAGGGAAATCACAATCAGATTAGTAAGCCCTGCGCGACTGCTGATCCTCACAGAAAATGGCGATCAGCATTTCTGCAGTTGCATCTTTTTATTCACATGCAAACACATGGACACCACTGCCTCCTCTTCTCATCTCCATAGGAGGAAGGTATCCTATATTCTATAAGGAGAGAACTGGGCAGGAGGGCTGCCAACACTGCTTGGGATTTCATTGCAGCAGAGGAATTATTGTAACCACAGGAAGAGCTCACTGGATTATCGGGCAGGATCTACTGGTATTTTTAAAGCCCAATTCTGGGCTTTTAACTGTATCCATGAAGCAGGACAGGTGTACTGCAAGTTTGGTTTCAGGAAGGAGGGGGTTAGGTATAACTACCTTCTTCCCTTGCTCCCCAAAACACTGGATTTTCAGCGGCCTTCACTGTAGTTGATGATGTCACTGTGTGCCTGCCCAACAAAAGTTTTAAGGGGCTGGTCACAAGAAGAGGAAGGAGGAAGAGGAAGGAGGAAGGAAAGGAAAGGAAGGAGGAGGATTGCAAAAGTGAGGAATAAAATGAGTATTTGTACGTATTCCTTCTCCTCCCAGCAAAAACAAGCACTTCACTCATGTAGTGATGGGGGAAACTCACTGCATGAGTAAATTTAACAGAATACCAGAGTTGGGCAACCAACTGCATAGGTTTCTGGTTTGTCTTTGCACAGACATAACTTTAAGGGCTAGTTTACACTCGTGTAGTGTAAGCTGGAGAGGGATTAGCTGTGGATTGCTTTTCAGAGGGTATTTAAAAAAAAAAAAAAAAAAAAAGGGACATTGCCTGTTTAAACCTCTAAAAGCCTGCACTACTGTGCAGTACATGTGGTCGCAGGTTGGTTACAACACAGCCCCATTCTTTTGAATTTGGCAGCTGAAATTCTTGCTGCGAAATATGTACACCGGAAACAGCGTTTTTTGCGGCTTACAGGAGAATGGTTGAGGGGCGAGACTCAATCCCAAGTGTAATTGAGCCCTAATAGTGCTTTAGAGCAGCTCAAATCGAGATGGTATCAAGGAGAAAGCAAACCAAACCAGAGGCTGACAGCCAAGCAAAAAAAAACATGGAATTACATTTAAAACCACAGGACACATGTACCAGTATGCTATGTATATACAGTCATGTGACTACGGTTAAATAACCTCCACAGTATGCAAATGTAAAATTTTGTATATTTTAGTTTTACTCCTTGTAAGAGGAATTCAATGATCACACAAGTTTAGGAGGAGATAATTGAGGAGGTTCACCAGCTACAGAATGGGGAGATCCATTAATTGCTGCATGTCTGCTCTAATTGATCCCCAGCCTGATTTCAAAACAGCCACCGCTGAGACAATTTACAGAGACAAACAAGCACTTTCCTTATATAACCACAATGTTTCTTCTATGAACGCTCACTTGTTTCTTTACCGAGTGCCAGAGCAGGTGGGTATAGACAGAAAACGTAAAACAAAGCTTAGAGACTAGCAAATAAATATATATAACATTTAAAGATTATCCAAAGCTAAAAACTAACATTGCCTCCAATTCAAAGCTGGAAAATAATAAATATGTCCTCAAATGTAACCATAAAATGCCTTTTGGTATAAATATCTAAAATCTGCCGTAATTGTACCCCCCCCCCCCCCACACTCTCCGGCCTATTAGTGAGCCTATCAGTTTTTGCTACCCCGCTATCTTTACGGTACTGGGGACTAAAAGTGGAAGGACTTTAGGCCATATTACAGTAGTAAGCCATGAAGATCACACCAATGTGCTAATGACCCCCAGGGGGAAATCTACTAAAACTGGTACACACAGAATTTTGTGCAGCTGTACATAGTAACTAATCAGCTTCTAACTTCAGCTTGTTCAATTAAGCTTTGATTATAAAACCGAGAAGCTGATTGGTTACTAAGCACAGCAGGACCAGATTCTGTGTGCAATAGTTTTAATAAATCTCCCCCAGTTTCCAGAGCAGGAGGTGTTGCTTAGGACTAACAAAATACCCCTACTACTAAAAACACACACACACATATATAGTTTTTAGAAGAGTGGTATGGGGATACAATACCCATCTGTGTCTCTGTTGGGGAGATTTTATCTTATTAGACCTGGGGATCATTGTCTCCAGGACCGATAATAGGGGGAAAACCCAGAATAATAAGCTGTCTCCAGAACGGAAAGAGTAAAGAAATGAACACACCTGTCCTTCACTTTGGAGAGGTTTCCCCTTACTTCTTGTTGTGTCTAATGCAGGGGTAAGCAATCCCCGGAACTGGTGCCGCAAGCGGAGGGAAGTGTCAGTGAGACACTAATGCATTCCACTTTCAGAATTCCCCACACCGCACCTGCACTGAGGGGGAGGCACTGTGCCCCCACACATTGTAAAAGATGGGAAACGTTGTTTGGTTCTCTAACTTGCTGTAGTTGCGATTGTCAGCTTTTGTGATGGGGAAGAGATTGGGTGCAGCTCTGGTAGGGGGGCGGTCCCTGTTTCCAGGAGGAGGACGACTGTCATTGGCCACTGCTTAAGCCAATCACAATCCTGCTAGCCCCGTCCACTATCGCTTGGTTGCCACTAC
The DNA here is from genome assembly GCA_037952835.1 of Lithobates septentrionalis. Lineage (NCBI taxonomy): Eukaryota > Metazoa > Chordata > Amphibia > Anura > Ranidae > Lithobates > Lithobates septentrionalis. The sequence goes on along the minus strand of JBBDGP010002350.1, from coordinate 88,813 downwards.
CAATCTCAGAAAGAAGGGATTTCACTGTGATTGAGAAAACCCCAATCGGGTGACAGTTAGTGGAATTACTGTTCAGCTTCTGGGAATTTTGTTGAAATTATTCCTCAACCTTTGCATCACTTACTACTGAACCCCGGCACTTTGTGTCCCTTTAAGCCACAGCCAGTATTCAGCGCGATGAAAATCACTCCCAACTTTTCCTGTGGCACAGAGTACCGCACTTTCTCAGCTGCGGGGGCCCCAACTTATGATCCTGCACACAGGCCCACTGCTTTTAGAAAATGCCCCGGACCTGAGCTCATCATTGTGCATCCAATCCCTATGCTTGTATGTGACATCACATACAAGCACGTGGGCTGGATGCGAGGAGGTGGATCAGCAGGATGAATGTGCCAGGACAGGTAGATGCGTATCATCTCAGCTTCATTTCACCACTCTGCATATCATAGATGAGAAGAGGGTACAGCGGTGGAGCAGATGAGCAGGAGGGTACAGCGGTGGGGAAAATGAGCAGGAGGGGTTCAGAGGTGGGACAGATTAGCAGGAGGGTATAGCGGGTGGGGGAGATGTACAGCAAGGGGGCAGTGTGGTAGGGCAGATGAGCAAGGGGTTACAGTGGTGGGACAGATGAGCAGGGGGGGGGGGGGGTGTTCAGTGTTGGGGCGGAGGAGAAAAAAGGTACATTGGTGGGACAGGGGGTTACAGCAGTGGGGCAGATGTGCAGAGGGGTGCGGAGGAAAAAGGAGGTACATCGGCAGAACACATGGTTACAGTGGTGGGGGAAAAAGAGCAGGGGGTATAGTGTTAGGACATATGAGAAGATGGTTCAGCGGTGAGACAGAAGAGCATGGGGGTATGGCGGTGGAGCAGATGTGCAGGGAGGTACGGCGGTGGAGCAGATGTGCAGGGAGGTACAGTGGTGGGGCAGAAGAGCAGGGGGTTACAGTGGTGGGGCAGAAGAGCAGGGGGTTACAGTGGTGGGGCAGAAGAGCAGGGGGTTACAGTGGTGGGGCAGAAGAGCAGGGGGTTACAGTGGTGGGGCAGAAGAGCAGGGGGTTACAGTGGTGGGGCAGAAGAGCAGGGGGTTACAGTGGTGGGGCAGAAGAGCAGGGGGTTACAGTGGTGGGGCAGAAGAGCAGGGGGTTACAGTGGTGGGGCAGAAGAGCAGGGGGTTACAGTGGTGGGGCAGAAGAGCAGGGGGTTACAGTGGTGGGGCAGATGTGCAGGGGGTTAGAGTGGTGGGGCAGATGTGCAGGGGGTTAGAGTGGTGGGGCAGATGTGCAGGGGGTTAGAGTGGTGGGGCAGATGTGCAGGGGGTTAGAGTGGTGGGGCAGATGTGCAGGGGGTTAGAGTGGTGGGGCAGATGTGCAGGGGGTTAGAGTGGTGGGGCAGATGTGCAGGGGGTTAGAGTGGTGGGGCAGATGTGCAGGGGGTTAGAGTGGTGGGGCAGATGTGCAGGGGGTTAGAGTGGTGGGGCAAAAGAGCAGCGGGTTACAGTGGTAAGGCAGATGTGCAGGGGGTTACAGTGGTAAGGCATATGTGCAGGGGGTTACAGTGGTAAGGCATATGTGCAGGGGGTTACAGTGGTAAGGCATATGTGCAGGGGGTTACAGTGGTAAGGCATATGTGCAGGGGGTTACAGTGGTAAGGTATATGTGCAGGGGGTTACAGTGGTAAGGCATATGTGCAGGGGGTTACAGTGGTAAGGCAGGTGTGCAGGGGGTTACAGTGGTAAGGCAAATGTAAAAGGGGGTACAGTGGCCAGAGGTGTGAAGGTGCATGAATTGGGGCTGATCTGAGGCGTGAGAGTGCAGAATGTTATTTTCTCACTACTAAAAGTAGTTTACAGCATTTACTTTTTAAAAAATCCTTTTCGTGATTGAGTGTGTTAAGTTGACTTTTTTTGTTATAAATGACTTCTTTGAAAACATTTCTTGCAACACTGTGCTCAAAAGGTTGCCTACCCCTGGTCTAATGGAACAACGTGTGTGGAAAAAGAAAAAAAAAAAAACTGGCAACAGTTTGACATATCTGTGATAGATGTATTCTGATTGGCTGCTGCACGTGACTATATGCTATCCATTTTATACCAACCAATAAAATACCCATAAAAAGTAAAACAGGAAATTAAAAGCCACAATGTAAACAGTAATTTACCTTTCTCTGGTAAATGGCGATCCAATCTGTAGTGGCAAACCACTTGTGGTTCTTAATATCGTTAACTCCGTTCTTCAGATTGCCATATCTTTTAGTCAGGTCTACCTGCAGCAAGTTCCTTAGTAAGTCTTTAAGGTCTGAACTGAAATGGGATGGGAACCGTACCTGGGCAGAGACAACAGACATTCTGTGTTAGCTGTTCGAACTCTAAAAGCGAAGTTATACAACGAACGTGTGACTTTTCCACAAAACACATGCTTTAAAAGTATTCAGAAAATTTTACTTATACAATATAATCAAATGCAAAAAACCCATCGCGGTACAGTCAATCTATTTATTCCTGCAGCTGTTAGTGTAGCTTTTGTACTTGGCACTAAAATGTGTCTAATCCCAAGAACAAAATAGAAGATATACTGCAGCTTACTAGTCATTAGATGAGGTGGCTGCATGTGTTTTCTTTCAGCTTTTTTTTAACCTTGTGATTCTGCAAGCAACACAGTACTTTGTTCTCAGGGGGCAACGCTCATTTACCATTCTTTATAAGGAGGAGCAGCCTTGTTTCTTCTCCATAACCAGTTCATGACCGCCCTATAACAGATTTACTGCTACAGGATGGCCATTCTGTGCAGAATCCCGTATACACAGTATGCATTGCCGCCTAGTAGGTGCTCCACTCCTACAAGATTAGTCTAAGCAGAAGCCGATCAGTGGGTGCCGGCCAATGGATGTGATGGACTTTCTTGCCCTGCACGGCACATCCCTAAGTGAAAGCAGCACACAAACACTGGTTATGCAAACATTTAACCCTCTGATTTCCCGATGTTAACCCCTTCCCAGCCAGTGTCATTAGTACAGTGACATTGCAGATTTTCAGCACTGATCACTGTATTAGTGTTACTGGTTTCCACAAAGTGTCAGACTGTCTGACACAATATCGCAGTCCCGCTATAATGATCGCCACTATTACTAGTATAACTTTTTGTTATTTTATAAATCCAGTATATATACACACCATATAATTTGTAGACGCTATAACTTTCGTGCAAACCAATAATGTACACTTATTGGGAAGCTCTGACATAAATATCCAAAGGCCACACAAACATGCAAGAAAAAAAAAAAAAAACCAACACAGAACAGAGCACTCTGGATAGTGCAGATCAAACACATTTTAAAAAATAAAACTAATTTCCAATGGAGGGACTTGATCAGTGCATATCACCAGGAAGGATCCCTCTAGGTAACATTAACGGTTGGTGAAAACTCTCTCGCTAGATAGTTGGCAATGGAAGAGATGTATCAAGGATGGAAACTTCTGAAGTGGAGCCTGCAGGAACTATAGACACTGCCCTGCTAAAGTGGATTACTCCTCCATGGTTCCTGCATCCAATTTAAAAAGACCATCTCTATGGTTTTTGCAGTGTTCAATTCAGAAGAAACAGGTCCATGGATCCTGCACTGTCCAACTCAGAAGTTTTCAGTAAGTTGCTTACATCTCACTCTTTGCTAACTACATAACAAGAGTGTTTTGGCATTCCATTGGAGGGGTTCTTCCGGGTGAAATACCACAATCAAGTCTCCTCATTTGAAAGCGTAATTTTTAATTATTAAAAAGGAAAAAAAAAAAGTGGGGGGTACGATTTGGTATGAATTTTGTCTCGTTGCTTGAACTGTAAAGTGGCACTACACTGCTCTGTATTGTAAGCTGTGAGCAGGGTTGCCAACCGCCAGTGAATTTACAGACAGTTTGTAAAAATCAGTGATTTTTTTTTACAACTGTCTGTAAATATCAGGGTTTATACTTTCATGCTGTGTTGACTTTTTAAGTGTAAATCAAGCAAATTACTTTGTTATGGGTATTGTCAGTGTTTCCATATCATGTTTATACTGTTAAAATATTCACTGTTAGTTTTCAATAGGAGTTCTGTTATTTCTTAGGCTGCCAGAAATAAAAAAAGTGCTCCGTCAGTAAATTTTCCATGTTTTGCCAGTAAAAAAATGCTACGGGAGGTTGGCAACCCTGGCTGTGAGGAAATTGTGTGACCCTGCACCTGGATTTGCTTCTAGTCTACAACTTATGTAAAAAAAAAAAAACAAACAAAAAAAAACCAATACTCAGTGCAGCATCGGGGTAAACAAAACGCAACCTGTCTACTACACGTGGACTTACCTTTCCTGAAACAATTTTTTCATATATTTGTATGGGCTGATCGGCGAAAAATGGAGGATAACCAGCTGCCATTTCATAGATTAAAACACCTAATGCCCACCAATCGACTGCTTTGTTATAGCCCTAAAAAGAAAGAAATGGTTATCATACAATAGAAAACACATTTTACGGTGTATAAAGCAATATTCAGTCTTGACTCAAGAGGAGCTAATGACATCACTGAGGTGACAGCCCTGGAGTATGGATGCATGGTATACCGATTATTGTGGTCAACAAAAATCTACCCATAAAATTATACTCTCCCCGGCCATTTATTAGGTACACCTTACTAGTACCAGGTTGGACCCCCTTATTCCTTCAGAACTGCCTTCATTCTTCATGGCATAGATTCAACAAGGTGTTGGAAACATTACTCAGAGATTTTGGTCCATATTGACATGATAGCATCACGCAGTTGCTGCAGATTTGTCGGTTGCACATCCATGATGCTAATCTCCCATTCCACCATATCCCAAAGGTGCTCTATTGGACTGAGATCTGGTGACTGTGGAGGTCATTGGAGTACAGAGACCTCATTGTCATGTTCAAGAAACCAGAGGTGAGATGATTTGATCTTTGTGACATGGTGCATTATCCTGCTGGAAGGAGCCATCAGAAGATGGGGACACTGGAGTCATAAAGGGATGGACATGGTCAGCAACAATACTCAGGTAGGTCGTGGTGTTTAAACGATGCTCAGTTGGTACCAAAGGGCCCAAAGCGTGCAAAGAAAATATACCTCACATCATTACATCACCACCACCAGCCTGAACCGTTGATATAAGGCAGGATGGATCCATGTGCTCATGTTGTTTACACCAAATTCTGACCCTACCATCTGAATGTTGCAGCTGAAATCGAGACTCATCAGACCAGGCAATTCCTATCTTCTATTGTCAAATTTTGATGAGCCTGTGTGAATGGTAGCCCCAGTTTCCTGTTCTTAGCTGACAGGACTGGCACCTGGTGTGATCTGCTGCTGTATCCAATTTTCTTCAAGGTTCAAAGTGTTGTGTGTATAAAGATGGTATTCTGCATACCTTGGATGCAACGAGTGGTTATTTGAGTTGAACAAAAAGTTTTTCCAGGCGTGGATAGCTGAACTGCTGATGAATGACCACACATCAGATGGAGTGCACGCCCTGTCACTGCTGCAGACAAAGGATACACAAAAAAAAAAAAAAAAAAAAAAAAAAAGGATGGCAGCACACCCCTATTAGAAAAAATAGAAAAGTTTATTGAGGAGATAAATTCATGAGACAAAAAGCAATGACATGGCAATGGCAGGGGCAAAAGGTGACGCGTCACACGGCAGGGGTGCTTTGTCTAAACCAAAAGTTATTTGAGTTACTGTTGCCCTTCTATCATCTCAAACCAGTCTGTCCATTCTCCTGACATCAAGGCATTTTTGTCCACACAAATGCCGCTCACTGGATATTTTCTCTTTTTCTGAACATTCTCTGTAAACCCTACAGATGGTTGTGTGTGAAAATCCCAGTAGATCAGCAGTTTTTTAAAAAAAAAACTCAGACCAGCCTGTCTGGCACCAACAATCATGCCATGTTCAAAGTCACTTAAATCCCCTTTCTTCCCCATCCTGATGCTCGGTTTAAACTTAAGCAAGTCGTCTTCAACATGTCTAGATGCCTAAATGCACTTAATTGCTGCCATGTGATTGGCTGATTAGCAATTTGTGTTACCAAGCAATTGAACAGGTGTACCCAATAAAGTGGCCGGTGAGTGTATATTCATTTAACACATTTAATGCAAGTTATTTTCTGGCAAAAACCTCCCTTGAGTAGACTACATCCAAAACTCCTGAAACTGGTGCTGGGCGTCACCATCTTGGAAGTGAAGTAAGCAGCCCCAGCAGACTCACAGCTGTCACTCAAGTGAAACTCTATACCAGTGATGGCAAACCTTGGCACCCCAGATGTTTTGGAACTACATTTCCCATGATGCTCAACTACACTACAGTGGGCATGAGCATAATAAAGGTGCCAAGGTTCACCATCACTGCTCTATACTATTCCTCCATTTGCTCCTTGCCGGTGGCTACAGAAAAGCTTATGTAGTAAAATGACAAGTGAAGGCGCTAGGCCAGCACAGAAGAGAAAGCATTTGCAATCTCTGCTTTTTACCTGCAATGTTTTTACATTGGTGGCAGGGTCTCCTTAGATACATTACATTACTACCACATTTCAGCACTATAGGCCCTACTATGGTCTTATCGCTGCTTCACCACTTGCTGACCACAGGCCATTTCTAAGCAGCCCGGAAGCCACGCGGACAAAACAAGCTTGGTGCTGTTTTTTCAGACAGCTGCCGAATATTTCCAATAAGTGATCACTTTTATAGTACCTTAAAGGTACATTTTATGAATGAGATGTAAAATGCAGGCCGTGGTTTGGAGTAATACTGCAATGTCCAGTTTTAAATTGATTCCCCTCTAAGTAAACTCCCATGCAACAGAATATCTGTTAAATTAACAGATTCCAGTGTTCCTGTCTGCTGTTCCTGTGCAGAATGCTTTATGGCATTAGCACGTGTGAATATCCTCAAACACCACAGAGAGCTCACTACATTATATAAAGGCTAATTTCACTTTTTTTTAGAAAAAAATACATAAATGCACACATTTTTGCAGAAAAAAAAAATGCATTTAGAATTTTTTCCTGCAGGAGCCTGAAAAGCATTGCACCCCTGATCCGTGGATCAGGGGTGCAACATCAGGCTTTTACAGACCAGCCCTGCAATTTTCTACACCTACCTGCATACGGGCTGACTGTGTACAAGCTGCAGGGGTTGTGAATGAACTACTAGCATGCTCATCAGCACCCTCACAATTGATTCAGAACTACAAGCCGTTCTGCCGTACAATGATAGTTGTCGTTGATTAATTCACAGGAAACTGTAATTGAGTGATGTGGCCATGTGGATGGAACACCACACTGCCACGCTCTATTCATAAAGTGATAGCGGGTGAGGGGAGAGGATCCCCCGCTCACTGTCACACCAAGGTAGCAATGTGACGAACTGCCTGCCGGAGCTGGTACAGGTTACATGCATCACCCTAAATAGGTTTCAAAAGGTGAACTTATCCTTTAAACACTTGCCTACTGGGCCCTTTCACCCCCTTACGGCCCAGGCCAATTTTCAGCACCGTCGCGGTCATGCTACACTATAGCCATATGACAATGTTATTTTTTTTCACACAAATATAGCTTTCCTTTGGTGGTATTTAAAGTGGTTGTATACCCCGCTTGGTCATTTTTACTTACAGGTAAGCCTATAAGGCTTACCTGTAAGAAAATTAATATCTCCTAAACCTGCACGGTTTAGGAGACATTGACCCAGCAAGCACCGCTGAGGTCAGTGGCACATGCACTCTGAAGTTCCGTATTGTGCTGGAACTTCAGAGCTTCTTTCCAGAATGGAGGGCTCCTGCACGCGTCATCGGAGCTCTGGCCACTCACAGCGCTGGAGCCTGTGAACCTGGAAGAAACACTGGGGGAGCAGGTCAGCCCCCTCAGCAGTAACCAAGCGCCGCTGCTTCGGCTTCGTTCTAAGGTAAGTATTTCATAATGTGCTAGTATGCATCGCATACATTATGCCATTGTCTTGCAGGGTTTTAAATGTTTTATTATTTTCAGTTGTTTACTACCGCTTTAATCACCACTGGGCTTTTTATTTGTTGCTAAATGAAAAAAAGACCAAAAATAAGATTTACTTTTGCACTGATAAACTGCACTGATGGGCAATAATAGATGGCACTAAAGGTCACTGATGGGGCTGCACTGATCATCAGGACACTGATGATCAGTGCCCTAATTATCAGTGTCGATGTCCCCTTTGGCACTGGCCGGTTATCGGCTCTCCTCATGCTGTGAGGAAAGGAATGCCGATAACCAAGTGTGTTTACATTGTGATCAGCTGTGATTGGACACAGCTGTTCACATGGTAAAAGGCCTCTGCGATTGGCTCTTTACCCTGATCTGTAATCAGCTGTGTCCCAAGGACACAGCAATCACAGATGTGTGGATGCACAGGGGTTATGGTTCTGGGAAGATGCCAATAGACACCCTCCAAAAACTGGACGACCGCACTGTAGCCGTTATTCGACTATAGCGTGATCGGCAAGTGGTTAACACTGTCCTTACTGACTCTGAGGTCTAGTGGCACTTCCAGGAAATAGAGTTGTGCAGAGGTGGGACATTGCTGACCTTACACAATATAGGACCAGCACACAAAATAGATTTGTGAACGGTCATAAAAACATTACTCAATAACTTGCGACAGATGCAAAAACGTAAAGTGGTTGTTAAACAACTTTCAGTAATTTACAATCAGTTCTGTATCTTAATGCAGTGCTGCGCTGTCTCTGTGTTTCATTAAAAAAAATACCTCCTTCACCGTATCTCACGGTGGCTCCCGGTGCTCATGTAACTGGCTATCTCCTCTCTGCCCATCTTGCAGAAACAGTGGGTGGGGCCGAGATTTCTCCGCTGACGTCAACGAGAGGAGAGGAGAGAGGAGACACGGCCGGCCTCACGATCACCGTGAGATACGGTGAAGGAGGTATTTTTTTAATGAAACACAGACACAGCGGAGCACTGTATTAGGATTCAGAACGGATAGTATACTACTATATTGGTTATTCCTGCAGCAGGAGGGTGGTGGGGCGGCACTGTTACTAGGTGTCACGGGGGGAGCAGAGTAGACAGACACAGAAGTGCAGGCTGCGGATGATGGAGGCGCGCAAACAGACCACAGTATCGGGGGCTCAGCAGCCATGATTATTGTGGTCTGTTTGTAGAGGGGAGGGTATAGCCAGGCAGGATCAGCAAGGTAGTACAGGCGTGCTGTGTAACATGCTTTCAAGGAACAGAATCTGTGGTTTTTTGGGGGGTTAAATGCTTTAAGTCAAATTTGAAACCTCATACATAAAAATGTAAAACTTTTATTCAAAGAGGACCCCTCCTCTACAGAAAATGGCATGAATATCAATACACTGTGTACATAAACAAGTACACTTATCTAAGTTCATACTGCTTTTCTTTAATTACATTCATCTTATTAAATAAAAACCAAGCCTACCTTCGAGACCATGAAAGTTTTTTTTTAAATCAAATTAGTTTAAATGTCATACAAAGCATGTGAGGAGAAGCGTGTGATGTCATGCACCTCATCTTGCACGTGCGCAGTGTGAAAACACTGAGGTCTCACAGCTTAGGTACAAGATCTCCCTGAAGCCTCTAGTGATGTTGACTTCCAGGGGCATCAGTGCAGCTGGGGCCGTCACCGAGTGCCTTCAGGGGAATAAGGAAGAGGACTCAACAAAAGGTAAATAAAAGGTAAGGGTCTGACCAGTTCACATAAGCATGCAGAGATGCATGCCGCTGAAAATTTAATACAAAGTGGTGGGGGTGATCTTCTTTAAATTTAACTTTACTGTGGGCAAGTAATTAATGTTTATGTCTTCTTCAGGCAAGTTCTATTTTAAAACCCCTTTGACATCTCCGTGAAAATTACATTGTTACATGGTTAGTCTGGTTGAAAAAAAAAAAAAAAACACAAACGCAACAAGTTCAACCAATAGAAAAAAAGAATAAGGTAGATAAATAGAAAACCTGCATAAACAGAACCCAACCCGGAGTTGACCAAGAGAAAGTCAAAAACCCTTACACAGAACATGGAGCAAATTGATTAACCAGGAGGGAAAAAAAAAAAATCATTCCTGATCCCCTAAGGCAATTGGAGATTTGAACAATGTCTGGTGTTATTACTTATAAATGGTAATAGTCAGTTATATTCTGTGCATTTAGGCATGCATCCAGCTTTTTTAAAACAATCAACTCAGCTGGCTAGAACTAGTTCCAGAGGGAGTCTACTCCACCCTGTTATTATGGTTATGTTATGAACACAATTACAGTGCATGTAAAATGTTAAAAGCTTTAGGGCCAGTTCACACTACATGCAGTACAGTGCGTTTTTTTTTCTGCATCAAAAACACATGGAAAGTAGGTTATATGGTTTCCAATGGCACAGTTCCAGAAAAAAAAAAAAGTAGAACATGCTGCATTTTTCCTGCACTGGACTGTACTGAAACGCAGTAAAATGCATCAAAAACGCACTAAACACATCAAAACTGGACTATAGTATAGTGAAATGAAAAGAAAAAGCACCTGGAATGAATTCGGAAATGCTTATAAAAAACGCACTGGAACGCGTCAAAAACACGCATGCAGAAACACATCCGGAACGGATTTGGAGTGCGTCTTTGTGGAGTGAACCAGCCCCAAAAGTCTAAAGGTGGCCAAACACTAATCGAAATTTAGCCGGTTCAGCAGGAACCAGCCACATTTCAATCATTGAGTGGCAATCTCTGCTTGACAGAAGTTAATTGACGTTTTTCGAAGGGGACAAAGGTAGATTTTTCTTCATCAGTGGTTGCAGCCATTGATCAATGTATTCCGACAGCAGCAGGTTCTAGCAGGGGGGATTTCTCCATTCACCTTGTTTGTATAGATGGAGGAATCTATTTAAGTGCAATAGTGTTACCATTGGTTTGTTTACTACAGCAGCTTAAAGTGGTTGTATACCCTCATTTGTAATTTTTACCTACAGGTAAGCTTATAATAAGGCTTACTTGTAGGTAAAATTAACATCTCCTAAACCTATACGTTTAGGAGATATTCATTTTGCATGCAGCCGCTGACGTCAGTGGCGCATGCGCTCTGAATGCCCAGGAGATGCTGTCAGACCTTGCCGGAAAGAAAACTCCTGCGCGCATGCGCGGGAGTGATGTTATTGCAGCTCCAGCCACTTACAGCGATGGAGCCGCGAACCCGGAAGAAGCGCCGAGGGCAAAATTTCAGCTCCCTCAGCGTGGACCGGGCTGCGATATGGGGGCTTCGATCTAAGGTATTTCATAATGAGCTAGTATGCGGTGCATACTAGCTCATTATGCCTTTGCCTTACAGGGTTTTTTTTTTTCCTTTCTTTTTTTTTTTTTTAGATGTGCGGGTATACAACCTCTTTAAGCACCCCTAAATCATCCCAAATTTGAGCAACAGCTTTTCAATCGGCAATGTTCATGCTGCCTGTAAACAACCCTTGTGACAGCAATAGGCAGATAGCAGGTACTCTTTACAGAGAGATCTGGGCCTATTAGACCCCAGAGGTCTTCTCTACCCTTAAAAGCATTTGATCAAAACAAGATCGGTGTGATCATATGCTTTCTTGTTTTAAAAATGGGGCGGTTTACATCCAGGGGAACCAGAGGTGACATACCATAGTGCTAATTGGAGACCTTCTGGTCCTTGAAAAGCTTTATGGTAAGCCAGGGGAACCGCCGGCTTCAGTTCCGGGTTCTCTGGCCGGACGGAGAACCTGCAGAGTCATCGGCGGGAGGAGGTCGGGGGTGACCTCTCCTGCTGCCTGTGAAAGCAATCCAGAGACTAATTAGCTGTTAGGATGGCTTTAACAAAAAAGCTTGGCGCCCACAGAAAAAAAAACAATACCGGGATGATGCCTGTAGCTGCAGGCATCGTCCTGGTATACCACTTGAAAACCGCAATTTAAGTATTGCGGTCTTCAAGTGGTTTTAAGCATGTACCATATTACTGAACACTAATGCAACTACATAATACTGAACACTAATACTAACTACAATTTTCACTGAGACTTCAGCTGCTGCTAAGTAGAATGTGGATAACATGTAACATGTAGAAAAATGAATGCCCAGCTCCAAAAAAAATTCATGTTTTAGTTTCATGTGGAGAGGGGAAGGGTTAGATCCTCTCTCAGAATTCTATTACTGTCTGTCCCCACAATTCCAAAAAAGTTGGGATGATGATATATACTGTAGATGATGACATATTTAAAGTCTTTGCAATTTTACAATGAGGAACATTCTGAAATTGTTCAGCTTTTCACAGATTGTTGAACCTCAGCCCATCTTTACTTTTGAGACACAGACTCTCCAAGATGCTCTTTTTTATACCCAGTCATGTTACTAATCCGTTGCCAATTAACCTAATTAGATGCAAAATGTTCTTCCATCCCTTCCTTGTTAGTACCACTTTGCCATCTTTGTTATGCCCTGTCCCAACTTTTTTGAGACGTGTGGCTGACATAAATTTCAAAATTAACTTATTTTTTCCCCAAAATGATACATTTTCTCAGTTTAAACATTGGATATGTTTTCTATTGTGAATGAAATCTGAGTTTATAAGTTTTGCAAATCATTGCATTATATTTTTATGTAGATTTTACACAGCAACCAAATTTTCTTAGAATTGGGGCTGTAGGGTCAGCCAAATTGCACTAGTGACAACCGTCATTGAAACAGAGTGTGGGTAGAGCCAACATTGTAAACTGTCACTAGAACAACTTTGGAGATGCTTCTATTACCTTGTGCTCAACAGACACAAACACTGGATCTGTGACCCCACTGGGGAAAACCCCCCTCATTACAATACAGTGGGCACAGGAAGCAAGATAAATCTCACCTATATGAGGACTCTAAACGCTTCCAGGCTTTATAAAAAAAAATGGTTTGGCCTAGAGTTAGGCTTTAAATGCTGAAATAAAGTTGGGAATAAAGCATTAGCTATGGGGTGCAATGTGTATTAATTTTATCTTGTGTATCCAAGACCACGCATCTATGGAAATCAAACAGTGTGAAATTTGAAAGCCAATGACGTAAAGCAGCGTGATAAATTCACATTGATATTTTACACCTGTTCACACTAGGAAAGCAAGCTAACTTGGTAGAGCTCACTAACCTTGCTCAAAATTATTTCTGGTGCCAGGTACTCTGGGGTCCCACATAACGTCCAAGTTCTTCCCTTTACTCTCTTGGCAAACCCAAAGTCTGTGACCTGAAAAAGAGCACAAATGTTATTATTCTTGTAACTGGGAAATATGTAAGGAGAATCGTGGGAGAATTTCAGGTAACCACAAAATTGGAAATTATTTAATAAATCAACCACTCTGAGGTTTTCACTATTATGTGGACCTTTCAGTGAGTTTACAAATCTTTGAATACATTCCTGACATGCACGTGGCAATATACAGCTACAGTATATATATAAAAAAGTTCCATCTTTAATTAAAAAGCCATCTTTGGCCTCCAGTCTGAAGAAGCATTTCCTAATCCTCCCTTCTCCAGGATTTAGATTGTACATCCTAATGCTATATCAAGTAACAAGGTGTAAGGCTGCAGTAGGGACTGATCTGTGTCAGACATTTGCGAACACAGCGAACTGCACAGGGACTGGATTTACACAATTGCCATCTCTGAGCCACCATTCTTCGTCCAGGGCAGTAGATAATGATCCTGAATAATTCCTGAGCAAAGATGATACTGTCCTGGAAAGAGAGGCAGCTAAAAGTATTGTTAAGTGGAGTGCTGTGCTCTTCTAATTAAAGCTCGAAAGTGTTACACTTAAACATTACTTAGCACTTAAAGGCCAAGTTCACCTTTCGGAACATGTTACACGTCCACCCGTATTTGAGGTGGAACATGCAACATGTTGCAGCTCCTGCCACCACTTTCCCCAATCCCCCTTTAGTGTGACAGTAGTAGCTTTTCTAAACAGCAGGGCTCCGCCCACACAGCCACGTCATTCATTCACAGTTTGCTCTGAATGAACTACAAGTACCATCAGCCACCACAGCTCACAGCTTGTAGTTCTGAATAAGATCTGAGAACACTGATGAGCATGCTCATAGTTCATTCACAAGCCCTGCAGATTTCAAACAGGCAGACTGTATAAAAGGTATGGGCAAAAACTGCAGGGCTTTTCCGCAGAAGACTGACATTGCACCCCTAAACCACGAATCACGGGTGCAATGCTTTCCAGGCTCCTACAGGAAAAAATAATAAATGCATATTTTTCCCTGCAAAATGATGTGCATATATTTTTTTTCTGGAAAGGTGAATTTATCCTTTAACATCAAAAAACTATATCGGAGGATAGGTTAACTTTTTTCTTTTTCGATTATGCAGTGAACTCCTGCTGAGATGGGTCCATTGGTGGTCATTGGGAAAATGTCTCTCATATTGGTGGAGGTCAGTGGGAAGAAAGTTCCCCTTAGCCCCGGTTCACACTGAGGCAGCGCGACTTGCAGCGCGACTGCCTCAGGCGACCTGGACACGACAGGGGCGGCGACTTGCAAAACGACTTCTATATAGACGTCTATGCAAGTCGCCCCCAAAGTAGTACAGGAACCTTTTTCTAAGTCAGGAGCGACTTGCGTCACTCCGATTAGAACGGTTCCATTGTACAGAACGGGACGCTACTTGTCAGGCGGCTAGATCGCCTGACAAGTCGTCCTAGTGTGAACCGACCCTTAGGGCTTGTTCAAACTTGACTAAAATTTCTAACTGTTAAACACACTAAACGCACCTATAGCATTAATGCGCTTTAGTACTGGTGATAATGCAGTTTAGTATGAGCGTTAAACCGGCGTTTTACAAACGTTCATGACGAGTTTAAAACAATCCCCAAAGGCCCTATGCGCTTTGATGCACATTAAAACCGCTGTACAAATTCCTATTTCTTTCTTCATTTTTTTTAAGGGAAGATACATTACAGGAATTAAAACATTTAAGACGTGGCTTCTTGGTGAATGTTTCCTGTGCATACTCTATTAGGAAGGAAGGCAGCAGCATGGATTCATTTACTAGGCTTTATCTCATGTTTGGCCTTCTGCAGATGATGCTGATGTATGAGCAATTGGCTGAGCAGAGGAAGAGGAGAAGGGTATCCAGGCGCTATTGGGTACATCCAATTGTCTCTCAGATATTCTAAAGGGCACTTTCATCCCCTGTATCATGATTTATGCACCTACCCCCAGAAGTTTTATGACTATTTGGCCGCATTAAAATCACTTCCATTGATGCACTGCTGGGAATTCTTAGACCCTGGTTGACAAGCAGCAGAACCAGATTGAGGCTTCCAGTATGTCCAGAAGAATGTCTATTAGTCACACTGCGGTAAGCAATCCAAGGTGACAAAAATATGCCGCAGTTCTGTACACATTGCTGTATTTTACTAAATTTAACGCAACGCATATGTCTGCCAGCGCGTTTGAGGAGCGTTACCATAGAGTTGAATGGAAGGCAATGAAAGGTTTCAAACACCTCCGGACTCGACAGGCTTCAATTTTGAAGTAACGCCTCATGTATTGATAATGTGAACAGCACTGTGTGCGGTCCATACTATCATTTGCATAGGCGTTTGAGGAGCGTTAAAAACACCCCTCAGACACCTGCTTTCAATGCCAGTGTGAACTTAGCCTTACTGCGGTGGTCAGAATGCCACTCTTAAGAGTCACGTCCTGCTGAATCTGTCAAGTGGTGTAGGACCTAAAAACTATGCAGGCACCATCACATGGGAGGTCAGTTAGCCACAGATCAAGGAACCCCTGGTCTCTTCTGAGAGAACCCTAGGGTTCTATGGTGGTTGGGAATGGCTGGTATAGACAATTGTCAAAGTAAAACCCATATGCACACATTCACATACTGACATATAAATCACCAACCAAAGGAAAGACTGGGTCTTATTGAAAAGAACCTGAAGTTTAGGTATGGCAAATTTTAAAATAGTTACACTGGTGCAGCAAGGGCCAATTTAAGTATGTGTGATACCAGTGTGATCCCTGTGGATGCTGGAAATCACTGTAGTAGGCAATACTACTAAATGAATCTCACTGGCTTCCCGGTCTTGTGCCGAGCGCCTGCCCTGCTGCTTAACACAGGAGGAGGACGCCTGCTCACTGATTGTGGTTCCAAGTTCCACATCAATCCCACAGATAGGACACATAATTACATACACTGGTTCTAGCTGGACGAATGTAATTACGAACAAAACTGTGTGTGAACGGTTCCACCTAGTCGCGTAAGTTGATGGCCAGAGATTTTCTTAACCTTCTTAGAAAAACAGTGCTAAACATAATGGGCACAAGCCCAACTTGTCATCCAAGGGTCTACAGAAGTGTTAATGCTGAGTAGGTGACTTCAGTTTGGTATCTGGGCCCATGGCTCTCCCAGTTTACTGAGAGACCGTAGATGTAGTAGGGAAATTTCCTGCCTCCCTTAACCTGTAGTCTAACTGGGGAGTGAAAGAGAAGAGAAAATATGAAAAAGAATGTAAAATGTGTGAGAGGGTAGGGAGTAAAGAAGAGAGCGGTGGGACTAAGGGGCTGAATCTGTTGAGGATAGAGATGAAAGGGTATGGGGTGTTTAATGGAGAGTCGCCTTCTAAAGAGCCCTCCACACCTCTATTTAATATATAGCTTAATTCCAGGGATAAAACGATAATTCTCCCGCTCTACAAGACTCTGGTCCAGCCTCACTTGGAGTTTGCTGGCCAGTTCTGGGCACCAGTCCTCAGGAAGGATGTACTGGAAATGGAGCGAATACAAAGAAGGGCAACAAAGCTAATAAAGGGTCTGGAGAATATTAGTTATGAGGAAAGGTTGCGAGCACTGAACTTATTCTCTCTGGAGAAGAGACGCTTGAGAGGGGATATGATTTCAAATTTACAAATACCATACTAGTGACCCCACTATAGGGATAAAACTTTTTTGCGGAAGACACATGGTCACTCACTTAAATTAGAAGAAAAGAGGTTTAACCTTAAATGGCGTAGAGGGTTCTTTACTGTAAGAGCATCAAGGATGTGGAATTCCCTTCCACAGGCGGTGGTCTCAGTGGGGAGCATTGATAGTTTAAAAAACTATTAGATAAGCACCTGAACAACCACAACATACAGGGATATACAAGGTAATACTGACATATAATCACACACATAGGTTGGGCTTGATGGACTTGTGTCTTTTTTCAACCTCAACTACTATGTAACTGTGTTAATGTGTAAAAAAAAAAAAAAAAATAATTTGTTGCAAACCACTCCTATTCCTCCCATCACTTCCTGCAGACTGATCCACCTGAGTAATGCCTGCATGATTGTGATAGATAGAGCAAGTGCAAGTCTGCTAGCTAGGTCTGTGTATAAAA
This sequence comes from Lithobates septentrionalis, assembly GCA_037952835.1. Taxonomy (NCBI): domain Eukaryota; kingdom Metazoa; phylum Chordata; class Amphibia; order Anura; family Ranidae; genus Lithobates; species Lithobates septentrionalis. Next base: position 71,417 of record JBBDGP010002350.1, on the reverse strand, counting down.
ATAACTCCTCCCACGCTCACTGTAAAAATAAGTGACCAATTATGAAAACCAATGAGTGGGGGTGGACTGTGGCCAGTGGGGGTAGAAAATGTCATGGTGTCAGTGGGAGTAAACAATGTCCTATCTTTGGTATTAGGGGGATTTTTTGTGCACCATCATTTATGTCAGTTGGAGGAATAGTACCCCATCATTGGTGTCAGTGAGAGGAATAGCACTCTGTTGTTGGTGTCAGTGAGAGGAATAGCACTCCGTTGTTGGTGTCAGTGAGAAGAATAGCACTCCGTTGTAGGTGTCAGTGAGAAGAATAGCACTCCGTTGTTGGTGTCAGTGGCAAATAATTATGCCTCCATTGCTGGTGTCAGTGCGAGGAAAAGTGCCCCAAGGGTCGGATAAAGGCAAGCAAGGGGCCACATTCGGCCCCAGGGCCGCAGTTCTGAGACCACTGCTCTACAAAAATTTTTTTCCAATCAACACTTCTGGTGGTGTCTCTAGCAACATAGTTCCTTACTTGGACCCCTACATAACATTCAAGTACTAAGGTGACGTACAGGTCATTAAAACAGAACTGGACACCGGCATACGGTCTCTTCTATTTGCAGGGAACTTTATCCTTTATCTTTTTTATTATTAACCCTGACATGGCCTCTTTAAATAAATAAATAAATGTGCATCTTTTTGCAGCTAAATGTGTATTTTTTTTTTTTACTTGCAGCCCGGAAAGCAGAACGATACTCTTGACAAGTCTGCAGGAGTCCTGACAGGAAAAGACAATGAAGGCTCAACCGCGGCATGGTAGTTCATTGAAACTACAAGCCGACAGCCACAAAAGATGTCAGGACTTGTAGTTTCCCATTATCATCAGTATTTAAATGCAGGTGAAACATGTAACATGTTCCAAAAGGTGAACTTATACTTTAAATGATTATTATAAAGTGCCTGATAATTCTTTAGAGATCACAAAAGCAGCCAGAATATTCATCACCACTATGAAGCCTTTTGTTATTTCATCACAACACTGAAATCTGCATGACAGTTCTGCTATCTGCAAGTTTGTGGACAGGGTCACACAAAAGTACAATTTCTTTTTCTTTTTACTGGCTGGAGCAATGAAATAAAATGCTGGGTGTTAACTACACAGGCAATCATTCCCTTACCTGAATATATCCTTGTTGGTCGATTAAAAGATTTTCTGGTTTGAGATCTCTGTAGATGAGGTCTAGTGAATGGAGGTACTCGAATGTTAAAACTATCTGAGCTGCATAGAACCGTGCGTGGGGCTCACTGCAAAGAAATGAAAGTGCTCAACAAATAGAAATAGTAACATATGCAGTAAATAGCACTCATGGGGAACATTTTTAAAACTTCATAACATTCTGTCTGTCACTAGCAATAAATCAAGGGTGGACAAACTGCTACAAAATCTAGGGGCATATGTAGCTCCATTGACAATAGAAAAGCCTGAAAAACCAGTTGTAATATTTTTACTGGCCATGTGACAGGTCACATGACAAAGAGAAGCACAGGAGACACATGGAAAACAGCCAGTCTGCTCACACCAGCCCTGAACACGAGCTTCTTGTACAGCACTGTCCCTGACATATGGCACCACTTAGCTCAGTGTACACTGACAAAAGGGAAACATGTCAGGCTGCCAACTTTCTACTGAGGTGTACTGCAATACAACTTGCTGAGCCAATGCATTTAAACTACCTGAGATGAGAGAAACATGGGGGTTGACATCAGTGGTCTCATTTGGCAAATGCTAGTTGAAAACCAGAAATGCTAGCAGAAAAAAAAAACTCAGATAAATGTATCCTTATCTGTATACTTGATCTGAATCAGTGACTCCGTACTGAATGGGGAACCCTGTGGACCCTGATGTATGGGGGTCTCTGATCACCAGAGCCCCCCCCCCCCCCTTACAAAAGCGTCCGCAGGATTTCCTGTTACAGTGTGAGGGGGAACTCCGTAGACCCCGAGGTCAAGGGGAACTCCGTAGACCCCGAGGTCAAGGGGAACTCCGTAGACCCCGAGGTCAAGGGGAACTCCGTAGACCCCGAGGTCAAGGGGAACTCCGTAGACCCCGAGGTCAAGGGGAACTCCGTAGATCCCGAGGTCAAGGGGAACTCCGTAGATCCCGAGGTCAAGGGGAACTCCGTAGATCCCAAGGTCAAGGGGAACTCCGTAGATCCCAAGGTCAAGGGGAACTCCATAGATCCCGAGGTCAAGGGGAACTCTGCAGACCCTGATGCAAGTTGGAATGTTAATGTAAAGGGGGGGCTTACATCAGAGTTTCCCGTTACACCAGGGTTCACAGAGTTCCCTCTTGCACTGTAACGACTGATGACCAGACACCCCCATACAGAGTTCCGTCTTACATTAGGGTAGGCAGCACTCCCCTTTACATCAGGGTTCGCAGAGTTCCCCCTTGCACTGTAAGGGGAAACCCAGCAGAGTCTCAGAGAGACTCTGGTGATCAGAGACCCCCATACATCAGAGCTCCCCCTTACATCTGGGTCTGCAGAGTTTATCCTTGAACTGTAAGGGGAAATCCTGCAGACTCTGATGTAAGAGAGAGGGGGGCTCTGGTGACCAGAGACTGTCTACATCAGTGTTCCCCTTGACATCAGGATCTGCGGCATTCCCCTTCACACTGAAAAAAGGTCAATTTGACAATTTTTTTGAAAAGCCAGTAAAAAAGTTGGCTCAGTCAGTAAAATGTATGTGTCGTGTCAGTTAATTTCACTTTGGGAGGTAGGTAACCCTGGCATTCATTTGCTTCTGGAAACTGAACAGAGGACACAGGAGAAGAAATTCAAGTTAAAAACCGTTTGAGTTCTGATGTCATCGATGCAAGCCCTAAGAGAAATGATGAGATCAGTATAGTTCTGTGCAGGTATCCTAGGATGGCAAGAGTCTGTCACTACATGATACACGTTCCGAGTACAAGGTATAGTACTATAATACTAGCCTCCATTCTCAGTCTAAGTCTTCTAAGAGGAAACGCGTTGGATCAGAGCTAGCGTCCATCTGTGCCGACCGCTCTGCAGGCGGTCGAGCACAATTTTATGATTCATTGCTCTAGCTCATCTTTTTGGATGCAAGTGCATTTTTATTTAATAAACTCATTTTTAATGGTAAGCAGCTCACTTTATATATTCAGCACGGTGTGGAATTAGTGGATTCCCAGCACGATCAATCATTTGGAAACACATATGGGAAGCTGCATTCACCGACTTTTTCTTTTTTTATTACACCTAGTTTCTCTTTGTGAACATATTATTCTGTGAAACATTAAAATTTTTTAAGTATATTATTAACGAGATTGACACATCTGTCTTTAGCAGTTAAACCCACATGCTGTGGGCATTTTTTTTTTTTAGGGACCCACTTGTTGTGGTTTTTTGTGTTTTTTCAACATTTTTTGTTCACTGTTCCAAAGTGGTTTTGAATCGGTACACCCATTTACTATTTATTACTATTATTTTTAGATTTTGTGATACTCCATTAACAGCGCTATTCCTCATTATTCAAGGATTTTTGATTGCAACAGATTCTTGATTTTCTATTTTTCAGGCTAAGCACGCCTTTGTTGATTTTTATTTAAATTAAAATAAAGTACTGACCTGAACCTGCCGATTCTTCTTAGATGTGAGAACATTTCACCTCCCGGCACATATTCCATAATCATGTATAAATTTGAATTGTCCTAGACAAAATAAACAAGCATTAGTTGGTCTTGAGAAGTTGAACCAATTATCAAGAAGCACAGTCTACCAACCTTTTAGACATGGCATGAGAGTTTAATCTCCTCTGTGCTCTGCATCTACCAGTTAAAGTGGTTGTAAATCCTCCCATACACCCAGTGAAGTGACTGGCCTCAGGGGATACACAGAGATGAAACATATGCACCCATGAAATTTGTACCTGTTTATCTTCTCTACATTCAAAGTGCAGAATTTATACAGCTTGTCTGAGATTTCAGAAAGCAGGGGGTGGGGAAGTTACACTCTGCGGAGCTCAGTAGGTGCTGATTGGAGCACAGTACACAGGAAAATAGCTGAGGCTGTCAATCACAGGCTCTGTGCTGGAGCTCCCTCCCGTCACCTTTTTTCTCTTCGTGTCAAGAAAACTTGTCAGGAGTGACTCATGCAGATAGCAGTGGAATGAGGCAGAAGATGGAAAAAAACCCCTCAATGCTCTGGACTGAGACAAGAACACACTATAGAGAGATAGGCTTTGGTAATACTTCATGTCTGAGGTTTACAACCACTTTAAGCCTTGTGCAGATCATTCCCAGTAACTCTGCGTTCTGACATGCAGAAGGGACCACAGAGAATACTCTAAACATAACCAACTTGGGATACGACAGCCACACAAGCAAAACCACCAGCAATTTGCTTTTGTTATCCAGGAAACGTGTCACTTTGTTCAAATTACTAAGTCCACTTAGATTACCTTAAAGTGGATGTAAACCCTCACATATACCCAGTGAAGTGAATAGCCTCAGATGATACACAGAGATGAAACAAACCCTTCTACATAGGTTTTACGTGTGTATATCTGCGGTCTTCTCCACTCTACACCATTTCAAAAGTACAAATTGTGTTACAAATCTTTCTTCATCTTTCAGCAGTACATAGGAAAGGGTGTATTGTATGGGGCTTCCATCCTTAAGGCTTCTATCTCTAAGTGATTCTTTCTACAAGTGATATGCACTTCAATCTCTGCACTGGGTTCTGCCTCACCTGATCATTCCTTCTGTCTCTTTGCAGGTATGTGTCAGCTCATCCACATCTTCCACCATTAACTGAAACTGGGATCTGCCTGCAGTCTCTGTGTGTGTGTCTTTGGTATGTGTCAGCTCATCCACATCTTCCACCATTAACTGAAACTGGGATCTGCCTGCAGTCTCTGTGTGTGTGTCTTTGGTATGTGTCAGCTCATCCACATCTTCCACCATTAACTGAAACTGGGATCTGCCTGCAGTCTCTGTGTGTGTGTCTTTGGTATGTGTCAGCTCATCCACATCTTCCACCATTAACTGAAACTGGGATCTGCCTGCAGTCTCTGTGTGTGTGTCTTTGGTATGTGTCAGCTCATCCACATCTTCCACCATTAACTGAAACTGGGATCTGCCTGCAGTCTCTGTGTGTGTGTCTTTGGTATGTGTCAGCTCATCCACATCTTCCACCATTAACTGAAACTGGGATCTGCCTGCAGTCTCTGTGTGTGTGTCTTTGGTATGTGTCAGCTCATCCACATCTTCCACCATTAACTGAAACTGGGATCTGCCTGCAGTCTCTGTGTGTGTGTCTTTGGTATGTGTCCTTCCCTATCTGTTGCCCTGTGCGAGCAACCATGACATTATTTGTTTTTCTGGTCTGTCTTACCTAAGTTTTATGAGTTGATCTTGTCTTGGCCTCTTGCTATTCTGACTTTTGAAGCAAAAAATTCACTTTGATTGCTAGGCACTCTTATAGTCACTCATGATTAATTAACGAACTTCAACCCCACCCCTATAACAGTATATATTTGAGCATCCTTAAGGGGGGAGCACATTGTTCGGGGGAGCACATTGTATGGGGCTTCCATCCTTAAGGCTTCTATCTCTAAGTGATTCTTTCTACAAGTGATATGCACTTCAATCTCTGCACTTCAGCGATTGCACGAAGCAAACAAATACAGCAATCTGCACTGAAAGCAGCTAACAGACTGCAGGTGACCCGTCTCTCTATTAAGCTCTCCTTCCACTCTATAACATGCACTCTCTACCACTGCTTCTGACACTCCTCTCCTCTCTCCTCAAACTCTCTTACCTTCACCCCCCCTCTCCACCCGCCTGCTTATACATATCACCCTGCCTTCTGTCTTCTCCCTACTACTGCTCCTACCAACTCTCGCTCATTCTACATCCATATACTGATAAAACCTCCAGTACTCTGAGACATGCCCCTTCACATAAATCACAGTCCCACATTACCTCCCTCGCCCTCCTGCTTCTCCTAATCTCTGGTGACATATCCCCAAACCCTGGGCCACCATCATCTGTCTTTGCCCAACGCTCCCATCCCCCTACACCCTCTGGCAGGAGCCGCAACCCACAGAACTTGGTCTCTATTCCTCTTTCCAAAACCAGTCCCCCCTTTTCCTGTGCCCTGTGGAACGCACGTTCTGTCTGCAACAAACTCACCGCCCTCCACGACCTCTTCATCACAAATTCCTTTAACCTACTTGCCATTACTGAAACCTGGCTTCATGAATCGGATACTATTTCTCCTGCTTCCCTCTCCCACGGGGGCCTTCTCTGGACTCACTCCCCCAGACCAAGTGGACGGAAGGGAGGTGGAGTGGGAATCCTTCTAGCCCCATGCAGCACCTATCAGGTTCTTCACCCACCGCCCTCTCTGACACTCTCCTCTTTTGAGGCACACTGCATTCGTCTTTTCTCTCCCATTTCTCTAAGAATTGCTGTCATCTACCGGCCCCCTGGACCAGTATCAGCCTTTCTTGATGACTTCTCTGCCTGGCTACCCTACTTTCTCTCTTCTGAAATCCCCACAATCATTCTTGGGGACTTCAACATCCCTGTTAACACTAACACTACTATTACTTCTAAACTTCTCAGTCTAACCTCATCGCTTGACCTGAAGCAATGGATACAGGCTCCTACCCACTCCAATGGCAACACCCTTGACCTTGCCTTCTCCTATCTATGCACTCCGTGCAACCTTTCCAACAATCCACTCCCACTCTCTGATCACCACCTTATTACTTTTGCTCTCTCCCTGTCTTCCACCTCTTCTCCCTCCAACCGCCTAACAGTTACACGCAGAAACCTTCGCCACCTCAACCCTTCTCTTCTCTACTCTGCTACTGATCACCTCTATGACAAAATCTCCCCCCTGTCCTGCCCCAACCAAGCTACTTTCATCTACAACAGCTCACTGTCTTCCGCCCTAGACAAGCTTGCCCCCCTCACTACACGCAGAATTAGGCCCCGACTGCTACAACCCTGGCAAACAGATGACACCAGAAGTCTCAGAAAACGTAGCCGCGCTCTTGAGCGCCTGTGGCATAAGACTAAGACCCAGGAAGACTTCACACATTATAAATCTGCCCTCCTAAAATACTACTCCTGCCTTCACACTGCCAAACAGACCTACTTTATCACACTCATCAACACCTTCTCATCCAGTCCACGTCAACTCTTCTCTACCTTCAACACTCTACTCTGTCCTCCACTGCCTCCACCCACCAACTCACTCACTGCCCAGGAGATTGCCAATCACTTCAAAACTAAGATTGATACAATTCACGAGGAGATCGCCAATGCGCAAAAACCTCCCCCATGCAACACCCCATGTCCACAGACACAATCATTACTTCCCTCATTCAACCCTGCTACTACTACTGAGGTTGCTAAACTTTTTTCTAGCACTCATCTAACCACTTGCCCCCTGGATCCTGTTCCCTCGCAAATGCTACGCTCACCCTCTGACTCAATTCTACGCTCTCTAACTCACATTTTCAACCTCTCCCTCTCTTGTGGCATCTTCCCAAACTCTCTAAAACATGCGCTAGTCACCCCCATACTAAAAAAGCCCTCACTGGATCCCACCAGTCTCAACAACTTACGTCCCATCTCCTTACTCTCCTTCTCCTCCAAACTTCTTGAAAGACTGGTCTACAACCGACTAAGCGACCATCTGACCATAAATAAACTTCTTGATCCCCTTCAGTCCGGTTTTCGCCCTCAACACTCCACGGAAACTGCTCTCCTTAAACTCTCAAATGACCTACTAATGGCTAAAGCCAATGGACACTACTCTATACTACTTCTCCTGGATCTCTCTGCTGCCTTTGACACAGTGGACCATCCTCTCCTCCTCAAAAAACTCCACTCCTTTGGTCTCCGTGACTGTACTCTTCGCTGGTTCTCATCCTACCTATCCCACCGCTCCTTCAGTGTCACTTACAACTCTACTTCCTCCTCTCCTCTTCCTTTTTCCGTTGGGGTCCCCCAAGGTTCTGTTCTCGGACCTCTCCTTTTCTCAATCTACACCACCTCCTTGGGTCAGTTGATTGCCTCCCACGGCTTTAAATATCATCTCTACGCTGATGACACCCAAATCTATCTCTCCACCCCCCAGCTCTCTCTATCTGTCTCCTCACGCATTACCAACTTACTAGCAGACATATCAGCCTGGATGTCACATCACTTTCTCAAACTCAACCTATCCAAAACCGAGCTCATGATATTTCCTCCCTCAGGTGCCACTTCCCCTGATCTACCTGTCAAGATCAACGGCTCAACTATCAACCCATCTCCCCACGCCAAGGTCCTAGGTGTAATCCTGGACTCTGAACTAACCTTCCGGCCCCACATCCTATCACTATCCAAAGCTTGCCGCCTCAATCTTCGCAACATCTCCAAGATACGCCCCTTCCTAACCAATGACACCACAAAGCTTCTAATCCACTCCCTGGTCATCTCCCGCCTCGACTACTGCAACTCCCTCCTCATTGGTTTACCTCTAAATAGGCTATCCCCACTTCAGTCCATCATGAACGCTGCGGCCAGGCTCATCCACCACACAAACCGATCAGCGTCTGCTACACCCCTCTGCCAATCCCTCCATTGGCTGCCACTCAGTCACCGAATCAAATTCAAGATACTAACTATAACTTACAAAGCCATCCACAACCTGGCCCCCAGCTACATCTCTAACCTAGTCACAAAATACCAACCTAATCGTTCTCTTCGCTCCTCCCAAGACCTCCTGCTCTCTAACTCCCTTGTCACCTCATCCCATGCTCGCCTCCAGGACTTCTCCAGAGCCTCCCCCATCCTCTGGAATGCTCTACCCCAATCCGTCCGATTTTCTCCTACTTTATCCACTTTCAGACGATCCCTGAAAACTCATCTCTTCAGAGAAGCCTATCTGGCCCCCACCTAACAACTGTACACTTATCTTCTCCATCAGCACATCACCCACAGTTATTACCTCTTGTATCTCTTGACCTTCCCTCTTAGATTGTAAGCTCTAAGGAGCAGGGCCCTCTGATTCCTACTGTATCAAATTGTATTGTATTTGTACTGTCTACCCTCAAGTTGTAAAGCGCTACGTAAACTGTTGGCGCTATATAAATACTGTATAATAATAATAATAATAATAAAGGGTGGAGAGACTGTATTTACACTGTATTTACACTGTGTGAAAGCTGATTGGAGGAAAGGGGGACCCCCCCTCAACTCCACATTAGGTAGAGGAAGAAAGGTACATGCAGAGCTTTAGTCTGAATAGACAAGCTCAGTTCTTATCCCCCTCTAAGCTCCCTCCCCAACACTAATTTTTAGCTCATGTATCAGAGAACTGGCCATGCTGATAACAGAGGAACAAAGCACCAGAGAGAAACGACACTTAGAGCTTTGGAGAGAGACACGTAAACACTACAGATATATGTGCTTAGCTCAAATTTCATAAATGGAATTTACAACCACTTTAAGCCCCAGTTCCCACTGATGCAGTGCAGGAAACGCAGTGATTCCTGTGCGTGTCCCACACTCCAAAGCAGTCACACTGCTCATGTGATTTGCTGGGTGTCAATTGAAAACGACACCCTAAAGCGTTGCAAAGTGCGTTTGCCTGAACCGGATCACATGGGTATGAACACCAATGAGATCCGGTTCCATAGCAAACAAAAAAAAGCTGACCGCATCTATTTCATGCGGAGCGATTTGAGCCATTCATAATGAATAGCTCAAATTGCCCCACACAGAATCACATGTAATATGCAAAGGAATGCGGTGCGATTACCGTGTGAATCACATGCGATGTGACAGTGTTTTACTTTACAAATAAACCTTGCAACCACTTTGCTTGAAAAACATGCTATTTAATAAGAAAGTCCAACACTACAAGCATGTTTTCTGACAGACTGTTATTTCCACAGAGGGTATTCGCAACTATTTGACACAGCAGATTACCCAGATTAAAACGAGCAAAGATTACAGCTGTAGTGTTTGCTGAATAGAATTAGTAACTGACTGCTTTCATGAGTTGCCTAGAATTCTTAACCCCTTAGCACAGCTGCTTCCAGGCCTTTAACAGCTTCTAAATGCCAGTCTGAGGCAGGACGCTGGGGTCATGTGACCGCTGTGAATGGTTGTCACAGTAGTCACATTATCGCAAATCTCCTGAGGGCAAGGGTGCATGCTCTCAGCACAGAAAAGTGTTTACATATATGCGGCCTCTTAGCATTGAAGCCACCCGCTGGAGAGGCCGCATATATACATACCATTGGTGGGAAGAGGTTAATAAACACACAATTAAACTGGCCTCTTCTATATAAGCCTACACTTGCACTTTAGAAGATATATAACATTTTTAAAAGTGGTTGTAAACCCTTAAACGCCACTTTTACCTACAGGTAAGCCTATAATAAGGCTTAGCTGTATTTACTGGAAATATCTCCTAGACCACAGTTTAGGGGATATTTGCCATATACGTTTGCGCCAACGTCATCGGTGCATGCGCACTGAAGAAAGGGCACAATCGTTCCATTTCTTTAGGGCCCTGCTGTGACCGCAGGCTCCCGCACGCATGCGCGGGAGTGACGTCACGCTACTCTGGCCAGTCACCGAGCCCACAGCCCTGGAAGGAAAAGGGGTGAAGATGGACGCGGGCTTCGTTTGCAGGTAAGTGTAACATAATGGGCTAGTATGCGATGCATACTAGCCCTTTATGCTTTTACTTTGCAAGGAAATAAAGAGAAAGTAAAACCCATCAGGTTTACTTGCTCTTTAAATCATATAAATGTATTTATAAATAAAATTGGGCAAAATAAACTTTACTTTTTACATAAATGGCAAAGTGGTAGTTGAAGTTTTTATTCCAGAGACGACACAAGTTAGAATAACCTTTATAGAAAATCTGTAGTGTGAAACTATGGAGGCAGCCTTAACTGACCTCTCCTTTAAAAGGCTGGTTAGAATTGATGGATGGGGGAGTTTGATTTAAATATTAAAAAAATTAAACAGAGTTTTTGGTGCTCAGATGCAGTGAAGATCCGCTTTAACTGAGCAGGCATTTTATTAGCTTTACCTTGAAGGAATACTCCAACCTGACCAGAAAAGGAAAGTTGACTGCTTGTAATATCCTCTTCTCATTAAGCGTGTGCTCTATCTGCTTCAGTTTCACCACCTGGGAACAAGAGAGGCAGGTGTGTATCATAAAAATCGCAAACAATCAATTTGAACATTGGAGCAGAAATGGGAAAAAACTATACGTCTTAGTACGTGTTTAAAGGGGATGTAATGGTTCGTGTTTTTTCACCTTAATGCATTACGGTGAAAAAACACCTGTCAGTGACCCCCCCCCCCTAGCCCCCCTGTTTTACTTACCTGACCCCTTTGAACTTGACCCACAGGGACGCCCTGTCTCTCTGCCCGGGGTTCTCGGTTCTTGATTGGATAGATTGATAGCAGCGCAGCCATTGGCTCCCGTTGCTGTCAATCAAATCCAATGACGCGAGCACCGGGGGGCAGGGCCTAGCCCTGCATTCGACCTCTATGGACGCCGAATGCTGGACAAGGGAGCGCGCCCGCAAGGTAACCCCCTCAGGGAAACGCTTCTCCGAGGGGGCTATCAGATGTCGGGAGGAGGCGCAAGAGTCGCCAAAGGACCCCAGAAGAGCAGGTTCGGGGCCACTCTGTGCAAAACGAGCTGCACAGTGGAGGCAAGTATATGTTTGTTAATTTTTTTTTTTTTTACCTTTACAATCACTTTAAAAAGGTATAAATAAAAAGGCAAATCACTTTTTTCAATTTTGAAAAGAGTGGCGATGAATTAGGACACCTGTCAGTTTTTATTGCTGCGTGTATCCCCGTTATGGAGATTCACCCTCTCTATTTGTCCTGTTTACCATTATCGATAAAAGTGAACGTAAAAGAAAATCCCAAATTTTGGGCTATCCCCAGAAAAGTAATAGAGAGGAAATCTTCCAATGGGGACACTATTTCTGATGACCTGGGGGTCCCCAAGGAATTCCCTTAATTTGCAGTCATTTCCTCTCCCTTCCTGTTTGGCTATGGGACAGGAAGTGAAGGGAAATCTCGGCAATGGGACACAGAAGGTGAAAACAAATCTAACAGGGGACATAAGCCTCCCTAGCTCTATTCAAAATGAATGCCTATAGTTCTACTTTTACGCAAATGTGCTTGTGTTGGGGCTCTTATATGTAAAAACCAAATACACAATATAACCAAAATGTTTGTTAGCTTACCCCCCCATGTCCATCTGAGCTTGTTGGACATCCCATTCCAAAACCCAAGGTGTTAATATGGAGTTGACATCCTAAGGGCTACAAAATATTCCACTCCTCTGGCAAGAATTTCCACAACATTTTGGAGTTTTTGGCGATTTGTTTGCCCCTGTGCACAAAGTCAGGTCCATAAAGACACAAACCATAATGTTAAACAAGTAAAAAGAGCATGGGGTACTGATGTAGGAAGAGAACTGGTTTGCGGTCTGAGTTTTGATACATCCCAAAAGGTGCTCAGAAGGGTTGAGGTCAGGGCTCTGTGCAGGATGCTTAAAGCGCAAGTTCACCTTTACAGAAAATCTGCAAGGTGACCTTACACTGGACCCCCTACCTATCCCACCTGGTCCCACAGTACCAGATTGCCACAATAGGCTGCTGTCAGACACTGAAAAGCTGCTTCACCGGATGTGGAAATCCCGGCAGCTTTCTCTCCTCTCCTTGCAGTGCTGACAGTACGGGCAAGATGGTTTCCGATTTGTCAGCGCCGTCCATGTGACAGTGCTGACCAATTAGAATCTCTGTAATCCGTTTGGCTAAGCAATACGGACACGAGATTAAGCCACAGGGGTTTCAAAACCCCCGGACCAGTGAAGCGCCATTTTGATGTCTGACAGCGGAAGATCGCAGCATTCTGGTACAGTGGGACCGGGAGGGAGAGGGAGAGGGTCCAGTGTAAGCTCACCTTACAGATTTTCTGTAAAGAGGATACTAGCACATTATGTTGCATTTACCTGCAAACGAAGCCTGCGTCGTCCCCGCTGGAGGCCGCTTCCATCTTCCTTCCGGGGCCGCAGACTCCGGCTGTGTGACTGGCTAGAGTCGCGTGAAGTCACTCCCACGTATGCGGTCACGGCACTGGCTTCTAAAGAAACGGCACGAATGGCAGTCCCTTCAGAGCGCATGTGCCAATGACATCGGCGCAGTATACAGTAAATATCTTCTAAACAGAGGAAGTTTAGGAGATATTTACAGTACCTATAGGTGAGCCTTATTCTAGGCTTGCCTATAGGTACAAATGACTACAGGAAGGTTTACAACCTCTTTAAGTTCCATCACAACAAACTCATTAAAACATATCTTTATGGGGATGGGCCATGGGAGCCTACGTGTGAGGTCACAGCTCTGGGATTTCACAGCTGTTGAGCGCTCCCTTACACAGGGGAGCTGTGGAATCACATGATTGGACCGGTTTAAAAAAAAAAAAAGATAGATTTTTTTTTTTTTTTAAATACTGGGTATGCAGGACAGGTAGGAGCATGGGGGGAGGGAGCGTTATGAAAAAGTTCTAGTTTGCATTCACTAACACTTTAACGGACGCAGGTCTATGGATGTAACTGAACACGCTACGGTTTACATCCCACTATCCGATTGGTCACATATAATGTCTGAAATAAATGGTGAATGATGCAGAACCTTTTGGCGATGTTTTTGGAGGTAATCAGATGTAAATGAATGCACATCCTAAAAAAAAATGACAGGTGGAACGAACTGTCCATGTAAAAGGGGCCAAAGTAATTTTTAGGATATTGCTTTGGCATAATTTACATTTCTAAATGTGCTCTATTACACTCCAAATTACCTTTTTGGTTGCGGGTCCACTTTGGAGTGTATTTTCACTTTTGTAGCCAAATACTAATACTTGATTTTTGTTACGTTACCCGCTTTCTCATAAAGCATAAATATTGAAAAAATGCAGTTTCCTTTTTTTTTTTTGCTTTTTACTCGCTTTAAAAACCCTACCAAATGTAATGTTAAGGAGGGGAGGGGTTAACGTTTGACAAAGTTTTATATCATTTTGTGAGACAGAGCTTTCTTTTAAAGGTTTTATTTATTAACCACTTCAGCCCCGGAAAATTCACCCCTGTAATCTAACTGTGGGGGGTTTTTGACTGGAGAAAAAGAGATCCGCATTCCTGCTTGGCAGGAACACAAGATCTCTTTCCCTCTCCCAGAACGGCAATTTGCCTTGTTTACGCCGTTCTCCCTCTCCAGTTAACGATCGGCGGGTCCCGGTGGACATAGTGTCCGCTAGACCTGCTGATTGTACACAGCGGGAGCCAATCACAGCGGGTGCGGGTCGCCGGCAGTGAGAATGGTGCTCCAGATACATTAAAGGCAGTAGTTCACCTTTAAGAACATGTTACACCCTTATTTAGGTTGTAACATGTGAATAAATGATGTGCATAGCCACATCATTCACATTGATCTGTGAATAAATCAACAAGTCCCATCTTTCACTATGGCAGATGGCTTGTAACCCATGCACACTTCCTTCGGATTTCTACCTGAAAGCCTGTACAGAGGTATGGGCAGAACCTGGAGGGAAGGTGTGCAGCAGCCTGACATTGCACCTTCGATCTGCTAAATGAGGGTGCAATGCTTTGCAGGCTCCTGTGGTAAAAAAAAAAAAAAAAAAAAAAAAAAAAAACAGTAACATTTTTTCTGCAAAAACACATGCATTTATTATTTTTTCCTAAAAAGTGAACTTATCCTTTAATGTACAAGTCATACACCAAGGAAGGAGGAACGGAAGGGTTTAATGTAATGGTAACAAAGCGGCAGGATGGAGAGGAAGGGGTTATTGTTCACATGTGCAGGATAAGGGAAGTGAAAGGGATAATATACAGGTCACTAGAGACAGCATTGGAGATATTATGTGCAAGGACCCTTTCACACGGGCAATCTGATTAGGTCCGTCTGTCAGTTATTCAGACGGACTTGATCTGACCCTCCAGCCTCTCTGGAGTGGTGGATATCAGTGGATACTAAGAGGGGGGAAATAAAAAAATCCCTGTGTCACTGTGAAATCTGTAGCTGCTGATCCATTCATTCTGTCCCCGTCGAAAAGTACTCCATCTCTATCCTTCCCCAGTTGGAAGGAAAGCAATTAGCACTGTAAAGAGTACTGTGTGATTGCTGTGATGACCAATCACATTGATCACATGGTACCCAGCCCCCTTGATTGCCTAGGTACAGTGTCTGTGTGCTGAGCTCGTTACATCAAGATCACTGGGTGGGTCGGCTGCCTGACGGCTATTTATCCGTTTGTCGTTTATAAACAGTGATGGGTAAATAAAGGGCGGCTGATCTCCATCGATAACTGTACTCCAGTAAAAAAAAAGGGTAAAAATTAAAATCCAGCCATGGACTGCAACACCCTGAGAGACGTACTTACCCATCCCCATTCTATACAGCAAATACATTATGACTGGAATTCTTCAATAAATTAAAAACACATGTTCAAAGAAAAGTCAATATAGTTCACTTAGAGGAAATTTAGAGTTAGGACCACAGTATAATGTATACAGAGGTCCCGTGACGTGGGCATTGTGGCTTATACATGTATTTGCAAATGTGTGCAAACAAAACCCTCTGTTTTAAATGGACTGTTAGACAGGGCCAATTTGGTTGTCTTGCAGGCTGGTCGGCAAGTGTGCTGGGAAATCTTGTTTGCTTGCGAGTCACTTACAGAAAATGTAGCATCACATTGCCTAAAGCATCGTCTAAGTCCTGTGCAGCTAATAGACCCACCTTCTGTTTATCCAGGATCTTCATGGCATAATACTGATCGGCTCCTTTGTGCTTTACCAGCATCACTCTTCCAAATGAACCAGTTCCCAACGTTTTTATTCTTTCGAAGTCATCTAGACTGGCAGTATTCTGAAAAACAAAAATGGACAAACCATTTTAAAAGAACTCCACTCAGCACGAAACTTGCCACTAAATATACATGTCAGGCTATGTGAACTTTATGCTATGCATGTACTGCAGTGCCTGTAACCGATGCAATGTTGTCTGGAACATAGAAAGCTGCATGATGTCAGAGACTAGCTATAAATTCTGCTAGGGTACAGTGCAGCTCACAGCAGCTTCAGAAATTCAGCAGTGCAAGTGAGGCACGCCTTTCCTTACATTTATATAGCAGCCGCACAGCAAATAAATCAAAGATATATTTAAAAAATATAAACATATACAGCCCTCAGAATATTAATAAATAAATTAGAAATCAGAGCCCTTGACTTGATGGAAGTCAACAGAGCTTCTCATTTACTAAGCTTTGGAGCAACTGCACATTGTAGAGTGCAACTTGCAAAGTCTGTTTGCCTTTTAGTAAATCAACCCCATTGGCTCATTAGGTGCTTTTGGGTGACAGACATGGAGCCGGTCTCTTAAAAGATCCAATAGTAGAAACAAGTCAGCAAGCCAGCGATGGCACAGCACACAAGGCTATCCCTTCCAGGTTCTCTATAGCTATACAGTTGTGCTCATAAGTTTACATACCCTGGCAGAATTTATGATTTCTTGGCCATTTTTCAGAGAATATGATTGACACAAGAACTGTTTTCACTCATGGTTAGTGTTTGGCTGAAGCCTTTTATTATCAACTGTGCTTAGTCTTTTTAAATCATAATCACAACAGAAACTACCCAAATGACCCTGATCAAAAGTTTACATACCCCAGTTCTTAATACTGTGTATTGCCCCCTTTAACATCAATGACAGCTTAACATCTTTTGTGCTATTTGTGGATGAGGCTCTTTATCTTCTCAGATGATAAAGCTGCCCATTACTCTTGGCAAAAAGCCTCCAGTTCCTGTAAATTCTCGGGCTGTCTTGCATGAACTTCACGTTTGAAATCTCCCCAGAGTGGCTCAATGATATTGAGGTCAGGAGACTGAGATGGTCACTCCAGAACCTTCAGTTTATTCTGCTGTAGCCAATGACAGGTCGACTTGGCCTTGTGTTTTGGATCATTGTCATGTTGGAATGTCCAAGTACGTCCCATGCGCAGCTTCCTGGCTGATGAATGCAAATGTTCCTCCAGTATTTTTTGATAACATACTGCATTCATCTTGCCATCAATTTTGACCAAATTTCCTGTGCTTTTGTAGCTCACACATCCCCAAAACATCAGCGATCCACCTCCATGTTTCACAGTAGGAATGGTGTACCTTACATCATAGGCCTTGTTGACCCTTCTTCAAATGTAGTGTTTATGGTTGTGGGCAAAAAACTAAATTTTGGTCTCATCACTCGGGCTGCAACCAACGATTATTTTCATAAATCGATTAATCGGAAAAAATCATAAAAAAAACCCCCAAAAACGTAATATGCAATTTTTTCGTTTATTTAAAATAATAATGACAAAAACGGAGTGTTACACAGGTCATATACAGGTATCCTGTCATGATGGGGTTTATAGTACAAGAAACCCTGCAGGAACACCAATGATGGGGCACTATTCCCCCCCCCCCCTACCAGGAACACCAATGATGGAGGCACTATTCCCCCTTCCAGGAAAACTAAATGACGGGGTACCATCCCCCCCCAAACACCAATGATGGGGCACTTGTCCTCCCATAAATAGCAAAATCAATTGTTTGAATGTTTTGCCACTATTTTAAAAGTAAGCTGCTACCTTATCACAGCTCGGCGCTCACCACTGCTTCCCTGCTCTCTCTGTTCCCGCGAGGCAGCAAAGCGGGCGGGGCTGAGAATACCCCGCTGACGTCAGCGAGGAGGAGAGAGGCAGACAGGCCCGGTCACATGAGTGCCACTTTGAGAATGCGGCTTGTACACAGGGGATTGTGCAACACTCGGAGGCAGGACTGACAGGCAGGGAGGATGGTGCATACAGACCAACGAATCCATAATGAAAATCGTCGACAACGATTTTCATTATTAATTTTATCGATTAATCGTTTCAGCTCTACTCATCACTCCAAATGACTATGAGCCAGAAGGTTTGAGGTTTGTCTCTGTGCTGTTTGGTGTATTGTAAGCGGGATACTTTGTGTCATTTGCATAGTAATGGCTTTCTTCTAGCGACTCGACCATGCAGCCCATCTTTCTTCAAGTGCCTCCTTATTGTGCATCTTGAAAAAGCCACACCACATGTTTTCAGAGATTCCTGTATTTCACCTGAAGGTATTTGTGGGTTTTTCTTTGCATTCCAAACAAATTTTCCTAGCAGTTGTGGCTAAAATTTTTAGTTGGTCTACCTGGCCATGGTTTGGTTAACAGAACCCCTCATTTTCCACTTCTTGATTAGAGTTTGAACACTGCTGATTGGCATTATCAATTCCTTGGATATCTTTTTATATCCCTTTCCTGTTTTATACAGTTCAACTACCTTTTCCTGCAGATCCTTTGACAATTCTTTTGCTTTCCCCATGATTCAGAATCCAGAAAAGTCATTGTAGCACTGGATGAAAGATGCAAGGGTCTGTCAGGAGTCCATAAACTCATTGACCTTTTAAACACACACACTAATTACAAGCAAAGAGATCACAGGTGAGGATGGTTACCTTTAATAGCTGTTCAAACCCCTTTGTGTCAACTTGAGTGCATGTTATCAGGCCAAAATCACCAGGGTATGTAAACTTTTGATCAGGATCATTTGGATAGTTTTTGTTTCGATTAGGATTTAAAAAAAAAGAGTAAACACAGTTGATTGATAATAAATGGCTTCAACCAAACACTAACCATGAGAAATGTTTTTTGTGTTATTCAAATTCTCTGAAAAATGGCCAAGAAATCATAACTTCTGCCAGGGTATGTAAACTTATGAGCACAATTGTACATCTAAATTGAGAATACAGTCATGTGATCCTATTTTATTTTCATGGTTGACATGCAAACAGGATCTTGCACTTTGAAAGATGAGGATCAAGTCTCCATTGCAAATACATAGAAATACCTAGAAACAACTCAGTGTTCGCAGATCACATATTGCTATCCTCACTGGGTCTCTGTAAACATACATAGAAATTAAAAATACAGTCATGCTATTTTTTTTTACAAAATGTGAAAAGAAACTTGCACTTTAAAAAACACAAATGTCACTTGGCACAAATGAAGTGCATTCAACCTGAAGCCAGGCTGACTAACAGGTTTGTGTCAAATCTGGAACAGTGCCAGCAGAAGACTGAACAGTGTATGCTAGATACACAAATGCATAAGGACTGCCACGATGCCAACAAAACAGAACCAAACAACCACTATACACATACAGGTCTTTTACACTGCTTAAAGCAGTACTTCACCCAAAAGGGGGAGTTCTGCTTCGCTCAAAACCCCCCAGATCTGCAATTTTATTGGGGGGGGAGAGCAGATAACCTCCTCTGACCACCTAGGTGATTAGAGTAGATGTTCGCCCCTCCCCCTGGCCGCAATCTTCTAGGACACGTCACAGGTCCCAGGAGGCTGCGTGTCCATTCACAAGGTTTAGCGTGGTCCGAGCATGCGCAGTTGGCTGCAAGGAGTCACACCCAGCTTCCCAAAGTTAACATGCCAGTGGCGGGTACCCAAAGACCAGCAAAGAACTAGCCCCGGTGAGGACAGTGCTGGATGCCTGGACAGGTGAGTGTCTGTTTATTAAAAGTCAGCAGTTACAGTATTTGACGCTGTTGACAATTAAGTTTTGGAAACCTGGCTGAAGCCCCTCTTTAAAAAGGAGGATCTTCAGGGTGTTTGCAAAAAAATTTAAAGTCAGAAAATACAAATACTGTCACTGCGGACTTAATAAAAAGGACACTTATCTGTGCAGGGATTCAGTACTGTCCTCAACCAGATCGGTTCTTTACTGGTCTTCCGGTTCCAGGCGCATGTGTGAGCTGCGCTGTGTCCCAAGATGTTGCTGGTAGACGACCCTACTGGAAGTAGGAACTTGGCAAAACTAGGTACTCCCCCAAAAATGTTAGAAGAGGAGAGGACGACGACAAAGGGTGAAGTTTTGCTTTAAATCTCAATTATAATAAAAGAAATACAAATATATAGTGTGAGTGTATATTTCAATGCATATTTAAGGTAAATCGTCATAAAAGAAAAAAAAACATGGGCTAGAGCTTAAGACATCCTTTTGAACATGCTAAATTTCATGCCAATCCTCTGGATATACCTTGCTGACCCAAAACAAGTACACAGATTAGAAAAAGTTAGTTATATTAGAACTTGCCTGCAGACTTGTTTTGGTTACTGAAACCTGAGGACCAACATGACTTCCAGTCACCTACCATTTTCAAAAGACAAGGTCAACAAATGGCTCCCTACCTAATGCTGTCATCGCAGGTTTCCTTTAGAGCCCACTGTCACACTTAAATAGGGCTGCAACTAACGATCATTTTCATAATCGATTAGTTGGCCGATTATTGTTTCGATTAATCGGTTAATAACCTTAAAAAAAAAAAAAACGTGGTGTATAATTTAGTCAATATGTAAAGTTTTAAAAAAAGGCAATTTATTCTTAAATATCTCTATGCAGTGGTAAATATAAATAACCAACTATATGGTTGGGAGCAAAATATCGAATCCACTCTGAGAATAACAGACAGAAGAGATATACTGTATATACTATTAGAGGGGAAATATTGTATAAATTATTAGAGGAAAGATATACTGTATATACTATTAGAGGATATATACTGTATATACTATTAAAGGGTGAATCTGGTA
The DNA here is from genome assembly GCA_037952835.1 of Lithobates septentrionalis. Lineage (NCBI taxonomy): Eukaryota > Metazoa > Chordata > Amphibia > Anura > Ranidae > Lithobates > Lithobates septentrionalis. The sequence goes on along the minus strand of JBBDGP010002350.1, from coordinate 50,636 downwards.
AATATCAGACTCAGAGATCAAATTTTTTTTATTTAAAAAAGAAAAAAAAAATACAATGTCTTCCTTAAAAAAAAAAAAATGTAATTTTAAGAACGTTCGTTCGATTTTCTAATCGTTAGTGGGGTCAAATCAACGTTCATTTTCAACCACAGTGACAGGAAAATTTGGAAATAATCAAAGGAATTTTCAGACAGTGTATTTGGTTTTCGTTCAGAAATGACATTCATTTTAAAAACAGAATGTTAAAAACAAGTGAAAATTTCAAACAACATTCTTTTATTCAGCGAACGTACAAAGATTTTTCGTCTGAATATTCTCGTCTGAAAAAAATTGACCGTGTGGCCAGCATAAGGCTCGGTGCACACCTATGTAGTTTGCTTTTGATCTGTTTCTGCAGTGCTCTTTGCTGTGCCTTTTGATTTTAGCACACGTGATTTTGCTGTGACTTGTGTTTTTGCTTGTTTTTTTGGCCAATTTGTTGTTTGGCAGATTAAAAAACACAAATTGCTGCAAAAACGCATTACATGCTTTTCTGCAGCTTCTCCATTGAAGTATATTGAACCAAAAAAGCACCGGTTTGCGTTAAAAAAAAAGTCCCTGACCCTTTCCAAATATGCAGTGGCTGAAAAAAGCATAGATGTGAACGTGTCCCATAGGAAACCATATAAATGAACTGTAGAGCGTTTCTGCAAAAAGCACCAAAAAAACACATAGATGTGAACCAGGTCTAAGACGTTTAGCAACATAATGGGGTTAAAAAAATTAAAATCAGCCCTTTATAGTACAAAAAAAAAAAAAGCAGATAATCACTACTGTAAAGGGTTCATTTTTTTTTACTGTAGAACTGTGAAAGTAATATTTACAGTAGCGATTATTTGCGCTTTTTGTACTATAAGTGGCTCATTTTAGTTTTTTTAACCCCATTATGTTACTGGCCGATGAATCGATTATGAAAATAGTAATCGGTTAATTTCATAATCGATTAGTTGTCGATTAATCGATTATTTGTTTCAGCCCTACACTTAAAGTAGGGCTAAAGCGCTCTTGGCCCTACTTCTCCTGTGGGTCACAGGGGTGCACTTCGTTCTACACTGCTGTGACCTGTATTCAGCCAACAGTGTGCTAAAGCTTGCTGTCAGCTGATGTCACAGAGGCTGTCCAGGCTCTGGAGAAATCCCGACTTATGTTGGGACACACCCAGATGCCTAGAGAAGCATCTGGCTCAGACTCGGTGTTCCACTGGGAGCCTGAGCCAGCCGCTCCTGACCCCTCCACAGCCCTGCGCTCCAGTGAGTGTGTGTGTGTGTGTGTGGGGGGGGGGGGGGGCAGAGCCGAGAGTGGTGACCGACAGTCAATGGCTCTCTGCTCAGTGTAGACCGAGAACTTAGCGGTCTTTGAGCGCTCAGTTCGCGGTGTAGAGGCGGTGGGGGACACTTAGATGAGTATAAATTTCTTTTTTCAATCCCGAACTTCTCTTTTTAAAGTGCTTTGCTGCAGGCAAAGAAAGGGGGGTGGGGCCGAATGGCAGCTCCATGTCTGAGTGGACACTTGGAGCTGCAGTTCGGCTCGGGTGCTCCCATAGCAAGCTGCTGGCTGTGGCGGCACTCGACAAGGGGGAGGGGTCAGGAGCAGCAAAGAGGGAGCCGAGAAGAGGAGGATCTGGGCTGCTCTCTGCAAATCCAACTGCATAGAGGAGGCAAGTATGACATATTTGTTATTTTAAAAAAACAACAACAAAAAAAAAAGACTTTACAATCACTTTAAAGCTGAACTCCAGGATAAGTAAATACTGTCTAACTACAAGAGGCACAAGGACATCTTGAAGCTGCAAAGTCTACTAGCCAAAAATCCTCGACACATTCCCACACCTAGGGAGCTGCAGGTGGAGCATACAGCCGCCCATACAAGTGAATGGCTGTACATGGTCGTACATGTGTAAATGTTAACGGCTTGTATATATGTTCTGCTGCAGGGGATGCCTCGGCCGCGTACGATTGGCGGTGCTCACTGACAGCGCTCAGGTGGGTTCGGACTAGGATCTGAACACTCCTAAGCTCATCCCTGGTACTGATAGATGGAAGAGAGAAGGTGGGAGAGGATAAGTGTACTTTTCCTTAAAAAGTCTTCTTCACAAATTTGTACAATTCTAGCAATGATGCATCAACGCATATAAAGTAAAGTGAAGAAAAACAAACAAACATAGTCAGCACAGAGCAGAGCTAAAGCATTTGTCTGAATTTGCAAGACTGAAGCAAAATATTATTGAATCTTTGAATAAGATATCAGACCAACTGTTGCACCATCCTGCTGTGTGGCACCATTCCAATCTGTTGTGGGTTCAGCCGCTTGGCTTCTACTTCATTGGTCTTCACTACAAAAAAAAGCCAATCGCTTGCGGCTAAGGTTACATATGGAACCCATTTGCACTTCTACCATCTTGTTCACCTTTTTTTCTTTTGCAATATATTTATGGTTTATTATGATTTAAATCAGTTGATTTAAATCGAGCCCTTTTACTAGTGATTTAAATCAAGATTTAAATCAAATCCACCCTGCTTTAGAACCACTTTAAAAATTTTACATACATACGTTCTGATCAGAGGTCTGACCAAGTCACAATAGGCAACAGGTCACATAACATACGCACAGCATGTCACATATAGTCAAAAGTGTTTAACATGGTACTAAGGCACATGATGTCCTGTTTCCCAGGGTATAGTCAGAGTTCTACAATCAGGAATGATCCATTCAACTTCCAAACTCAAGGTGGATGAATCCACTAGTAGACCTCCTCATTTAACATTAACACATACATTGATCAGCAATAACATTATGACCATGAATCCATATAGTGAATAACATTGATCATTTCCTTACAATGGCACCTGAAAGTGAGTGGGATATATTGGGCAGCAAATGAACATGATGTCCCTAAAGTTGAAAAAAGAAAACGTGGGCACATGTAGGAATTTAAGCAACTATGACAATTGCCAAATTGTAACAGCTAAACAATAGGGCTAGAGCAACTCCAGAACTTCTTGTGGGATACTCCCAGTCTACAGTGCTCAGGACCTACCAAAAATGATCAAATGAAGGAAACCGAGTGAACTCGGTGGAGTCAACACCTCAAAACTCGTGGTTGTGTTCCTCAAACCATTGTTGAAACCAAACCACCTTCTTCCATTGCTCTGTGGTCCAGTTCTGATGCTCACATGCCAATTGTTGGGGCTTTTGGCTGTGGACACGGGTCAGCATGGACACTCTGACCCTAGCTACAATAGAGCCCCATACACAACAAACTGGGATGCACTGTGTGTTCTGACACCTATCAGAACCAGCATTAACTTTTTTAGCAATTTAAGCTGAAATAGCTCTTCTATTGGACCAGACTACACAGGACAGCTTTCCTTGGACCATTTTTGGCTGGTCCTGACATCCCACAAGATCTGTAGTGTTGGGAGTTGCTCTGACCCCATCACTTAGCCATTACAATTCAGCAGTTGTCAGTCACTCAAATGTTTACTCTTGCCCATTTTTTCTGCCTTAAAACACATCAACTTCAGGGACAACAAGTTCAAGTGCTGCCTTATATATCCCACCCAATTCCAGGCGTCATTGTAACGTGATAATCAAAGTTTTTCACTTTACCTCTCCATGGTCATAATGTTATGGCTGATCAATGTATGCCTATTGAGAGCAAAGTGACAATGTCTGCTGATAGCCCCTCATCCCTAGAAAAGTGCACTCATCCATCTGTGATCCCTCGCCACTCCCACATTGCAGGAGATCAGCTTGGGTAACCTCCAGATTTGGAAAATTTCCAGTGGATTAGGTCAGTGTTCAGGCCTGATGATTGGCCACAATTTGGCCTGAGCACTGCTACATAGGTGTCATACGCTCCCTCCTACCCGGAGCAGAGCGGTGACTGGTGAGTATAATTTGCTGGAAGAATGGGCTGACACTTTCCTACAACAGAGAGATTTATTTTAAAGTGGTTAAGCCACTGTCTCATCTTTATATCATCCCCTCTGACAGATAAAAAGCTGCCTGTGCTTTATAAAAAAAAAAAAAAGCCGATTTCTACCAGTTTTCACAGCATCTCCCAGCGATCACTTAGCTCCAGGCTCTCTGCTCTCCCTGTCTGATAGCTCCAGTGGGTGGGGCGGAGATTCCCCTGCCAACGTCAGCCAGGGAGAAGAGGAGGAGAGAGCCTGGAGTCATGTGATTGCTGGGAGATGCTGTTAAAACAGGTAGAAATTGGCTTTTTTAAAATTTATATCTATAGATAGATAGATATCTATCTATAGATATATCTATATATAAAAAAAACAAAGGGAAGGGGATGATATAAAGATCAGATAGCTTTGAAGCAGCAGGGAGAGGAGCAGAGCAGCGCTAGTGTGAGCTGACAGGCAGGAGGGGGGATGGGGGAGGAGGACAGAGGCAGAGGAAAGCTGCAGATAGCAGCTTATAACAGAGTCATGTAAGCCGACCACAGTGTAGGGGCTCAGTAGCCCTGATATATCGTGGCCAGCTTACAGAGGGGAGGGCAGAAACTGGCAGGATCAGCCAGGTATTTCAGGTGATACAGGGGGCCAAATTACATAGCACAAGCACTGTGCTGTATAACATGCTTTAAAGGAGCAGGATCCATTTTTTTTTTGGGTTAAACGCTTTAAGGGCAAAATCGCATGCTTTGGTCTACAGGTGACCACTAAAGAGAATATACAAAAGCCTTATATAAAATTTTATAATCCAACATCAAAACACCAAGCGAGTAAAATGTAAACGTCCTAACAGTAATTACTACAAGTAAACCTCAAACATCGGCTAACAGAAAATGCATCAATGTTAAAATAAAAGCTACCTAAAACATCACTACATTTCCTAGAACAGACATTTTATCTTGTCCATATGCCTCTTATCTGCCATTGGCACAAGAAGGAATAGAAGTTTGGTTCCTGTGTACGGCCACTCCTCCACAACATCTCATAACTGATTGGAGCTGAACCAGGAAAATAATTCTCAAATCCCATGATGCAATAGGAGCTTTCCTTTTTTCGTCTCTGTATAAACTGCTCTACCAATAGGTATGATGTAATGCATGAAAGTGTGCACATTTTAAAGGAATTTAACCACTTGCTTACTGGGCACTTATACCCCCCTTCATGCCCTGGCCAATTTCCAGCGCTCTCACACTATGAATGACAATTGTGCGGTCATGCAACACTGTACCTAAATGAAATTTTTGTCAATTTTTTTCACACACAAATAGAGCTTTCTTCTTTTGGTGGTACTTAATCACCAGTTTTTTTTTTCTGCTTAACAAAAAAAAAAAAAAAAAAAAAAAAGACCAAAAATTTAGCCTGAGAACATGATACAAGAGATGGTTTGAGACTGCATTTTTCTTGAGCTTTTCTTGCACTAAAGGTGCCAATAATGGCCAACAATAAATTCATATTAATTTAAGTTGATGATATTAATTAAAAAGTCGAATATAATACAATTATAAATATTTTTTAAAAACTGTCATTTTCAGTTTTCAGCAAAGTGCATCCTGCATTTTCGGTACCAAAATTTCCAATCGGTGCACCCCTAAAAAAACACTTGATTTTTCTGGGCTTTTATCTGCAATATTTTGAGGTTGGTGACAGGTCCTCTGCATAAGGTAAAGCCCAAATTCACACTTGCACCAGCATCTGCTCTCAATAAGACCCAGTGGTTTCTATAGTGAAGGCAATGCAGGACTCTTTTATAACTTTCAAGGCACTGGGAGGACAGTTTGTCATATTCTAAAAGGTCTGCATTACATTATTAGGTGAAAGTATGTGTGCAGCTTTGGGTCTAAAAGTCTAATAAGTAGAGTGAATAACAAAAGATTTTTGCACCAGCATGGCTGAAAACAATATCTATAGTGGTCATGAAAAAACTTGCAAGGAAGACGGATGGAACTAAAAGACGCAAGGTCAAAGAAAAAAAAAAAAAAAAATTCAAGGGAAATCAAAATTTTGAGAAGTTTGTACCACACTTATAACACCATTACATTCCTGCAGAAACCCTTGACTAGTGAAAAAATGAATTATTTTCCAATAGTTTAAGGTTTTCAAAAGTATAAATCATGTCATACATAACATTATAACCCAAGTACCATACAAATCCGTACAGATGTTGAGCGCAGAACATCTGCTGCAGCTATCACAATGTGATAAAACAATGCTGGAGAATAAAAAGTGTTTCAAGTGTATTAATTTGAACACACGTTCACATTCCACAGGCTGAGCTTTCAGCCACAGTGATTATTTAGAGAAGAAAAATAGAGAAATGGAGATAAAGGACAGAAAATGGTAGACATGAGGAAGGCATTAAGCTTCAAAGCAGCTGTCCAGGATGACCATCATTTTGTGTGGCAGAAAGATACAAGGTGAGCTTCGAATGAATGTCCGTCAAGAATATTTTTTAAAAACACGTTCAGTGAAAAATTCATTTCGGGATGTTCCAAGGGGTCTTCATCGGGGCTCAAAAATGCTGGATGGAGGATATCCTGGACTGTACAGATAAATCTCAGAGTAGGCATCCGGCATTTTCAAACCCTGGAGAACAGGGCTCCTTAGATTTTTACTGAACACATTTTAAAATGGTTGGAAAGGTTGAAGTTTTTCCTGCATTCTATGCAGGGAGGTAATAAAAAAAACAAACTTCTGTGTGCAGCCTGTACAGAACTACCACCACTGGCAGGTACAACAGCAAAGCTGGCCATTCACAGACCAAATTCAGCCGGTTGAGCAGGGACTGGCCCTGCTCAACGGAAGTCAATTGTTTGATCGACTTCCGTTGAAGGGACCTGTTGGAAACAGTTTCTTGATTAGGGGCTGTCATAATACATTGTTCCGAAAAGGGGGATTCCTCCATTAACCACAATTGTGAGAAGGGGAAAAAAAAAAAAAAAAGAAAAAGAAGAGAGAAAGCTTCCTGTGCTTATGCCCCGTACACACGATCCCAAAATTGAACGTCAGATTGTCCAACTTTTTTCGCTTGCTAGTCACAAGTAGTTAATGAAGCGGTCACTAAAGTTACGAGAATTCTCGTATGACAGAATAAAAATTTGGACGTGTTGTAATGTATTTTCGCATGACAGCTGTACTGATTAAAGTGGTTTTAAACCATGTAGTTACAAAACCCGTACCTACAGGTAAGCCTATAATAAGGCTTACCTGTAGGTACTGTAAATATCTCCTAAACCTGCATGGTTTAGGAGATATTTACCATATACGCTTGCGCCAATATCGGTGCATGCGCACTGAAGAAACGGCTCGATCGTGCCATTCCTAAAGGGCCTGTGCCGTGAACGGCAGCTCCTGCGCGCATCATTGCGGCTCCGGTCAATCACTGCACCAGAGCCCGCGAACCTGGAAAGAATTGCGGGAGACATGTCACTGGTCACATTGGTGTATGGGGACTGCTGCAACAGCTTCGATCTAAGATAAGTATTTCATAATGAGCTAGTAGGCGATGCCTACTAGCTCATTATGCCTTTGTCTTACAGGGTGTTTTTTTTATATGGACTTACAACCACTTTAAAAAAAAAAAAAAAATTGGACAATCTGGTATTGTACGAGAAAATTTTCATGCTTGTCCGATCGGATAATATCGGATGAACCGTCGTGATCAGCCAACAAAAACTGTGTACTAACAATCAAATTATCATACCATTGCTTCAAAAAGCGGTATTTTTCGTACAATTTTCGGCTCGCGTGTGCAGGCCATAAAACATGTTTTTCTACAAAGTATATATTGTAGACGCCGGTCTCAAATTTCTCTTTAATCACCCACTTTTACTTTGCTGTAATTAGGTGAAAAGTGTAAAGCTGGCTATACACGAATCGTTAATAGGGTCACATCTACATTCGTTTTCGAATAAAGCGAAAAGAAAAATTTGAAGGAGCAGGCTGGAAACATTTTTCTTGAATGAGTGAATTTCCAACAGTGTATGTGGTTTTTGTTTGGGAAATGACATTAATTCCAAAATGGAAATGAAAAAGCAAGGTAAATTATGAAGCAATTGAAAGTACAAAGAATTTTGTATGAATATTCATACAAACGTTTATTGAAAATGTACTAGTGTATAGTAGAGCTGCACGATTAATCGTCAAGAATCGTTATCACGATCTTGACTAAAGTGTTTCCAAATTCTTTCTATGCAAAGAATTCTCTCTGCTCCTCTGAAGCCACAGCCAGGAAAAAACCGGGCAGTCTGCCAAGAATCAAAACATTCTTTATCAGTTGAACCAAGTGTAAACATTGTAACAATTTGTCAATGGAACAGACTTCGGTGTAAGCCCTCATTCCCACGAGGCAGATCTGCTGCCACGGAGTCCGCCAGCTCAGCGGGAGATCTCTCCTTTGATCTCCGCTGAGCCGGCGGATGACAGGTCCCTCTCTGCTCACTGAGCGGGGAGGGGCTTGTCGATCGCCGCTGGTTGCTATGGAGAGATCAGACGAAAACGGACAGGATGTCCGTTTTCGTCAGATCTCACCCGATCTAAAATAGACGGATGTGAACGTAGAGGCATCAGTCTGATTTTGGCGGATCGGACCAGGTCGGATGTCAGCGGACATGTCACCGCTGACATCCGTCGCTCCATAGCCTTACATGTAGCGCCCGTTCAGGTCCGCCAACAAAACTGACAGGCGGACCTGAATGGTCCGTTCGTGTGAAAGGGGCCTTAGTGAAAAAAGTTTAAGGGAACACTAAAAAGGTAAAACATTTTTTTGTTTTAAATAACAAACATGTTATACTTACCTCCACTGTGCAGCTCGTTTTGCACAGCGTGGCCCCTAACCTGGTCTTCTGGGGTCCCTCAGCGGCTGTTTCAGCTCCTCCACGCAAGAACTAATCACCACTATGCGAGGGGGCTCGCATGGTAGTGAGTTCTTGCGGGCGCGCTCCCGTGATATAGCCACTCACTGTATCACTCAGCCCCGCCCCCTGGTCAACGCATCATTGGATGTGATTGACAGCAGCGCGAGCCAATGGCTGCGCTGCTTTCAATCCATCCACTCTAGCCAATCAGCGGTCAGGCTGATCAACAAAGAGGATGTCGGGGGTGAGCGCTGGACTTTCGAGGGCTCAGGTAAGTAAAACGGGGGGCTGGGGGCGGCGGTATTGTTGGAAGTTTTTTCACCTTAATGCATAGAATGCATTAAGGTGAAAAAATTTTTACCTTTACAACCCCTTTAACCACTTAAACACTAAACCTTTTTCTGACATTTGTTGGTTTCAAGTAAAAATCATTTTTTTGCTAGAAAATTACTTAGAACCCCCAAACATTTTTTTTAGTAGACACCCTAGAGCAGTGGTTTTCAACCTGGGGGTCGGGACCCCCTCGGGGGTCAAATGATGATTTGCCAGGGGTCACCGAATCCTGGGCTAATTGTGAAGCCCACACCGCTCTCCCTACCCTTTTTGCATCCACCCAGCAGGGCTGTCCCTGGAGTTTGTGGCCACCCAGCTCGGCTGTTCCTGGAGCCCACAGCTGCCCACTCAGCCTCTTCGCAGCTGCCCATTTAGTTCACAGCATGGCTGGGGGGCAGAGACTAGCAGTCAGCTGACTGGTGAGGAATGTGAAGTGGGGAGGGGCTGGAGGAGACCCCATCTCCTGATTTCGGCATAGGTGTCACTGCTACGAGACACCACAAAGTCTGAGACACAGTGAGTAACACTACCTGTGATAATAGTTGCCATTAAAAGTCCTCACTACAGTTCTCAGATCAGCAGATGACCTTGATCAAGAGCACCTAAGTTGGATGATCAGAACCCCCCCCCAGCATTTCCACTGATCCCAACTCCCCGTCAGCACTGCCACTCATCCCATTCCCCCCCACCAAGGAGTAAGAGAAGGAATAAAAATAGAGAATACATGGAACGGAGAGGAAAAGATGGGGAGGAACAAAGAAAAAAGGAGAGAAAGAATAAGAGAAAGAACAAGAAAAACAGCTAGAGAGAGGGATTGGGGGGGTAAAGGAAATTAGGATAGAGAGAGATAAAAGGGAAAGAAAGGAGAGCAAAGAAAGAGTGGTACATCCTAAAATGTACCATAAGGGATTTTAATACTGTACGAGTGGAAGGGATTCAGGGAGCGCTAAATGTCTGTGGGTTAGGGGCGAAAATTACTTGTCTTGCCTGGGGTGCTGACAACCCACGCTACGAAAATAATTTTACTGTTAGGGGTCCCCACAACTTGGGAAATTTTAGGGGTCACGGCACTAGGTAGGTTGAGAACCACTGCCCTAGAGCATAAAATGATGGTTGTTGCAATATTTTATGTCACACTGTATTTGCGCAGCGGTCTTTCAAATACAATTTTTTTGGAAAAAATTACTTTAATAAATTTAAAAAAAATAAAATAAAAATAAAACACAACTAACCAGTAAAGTTGGCCCATTTTTTTGTATAATGTGAAAGATTTTACATCGTGAGAATCGTGAAAGAATTGTGATCTTTTTATTCTGAGCAAAAAAATCGTGATTCTCATTTTGAGCCAGAATCGTGCAGCTCTAGTGTATAGCTAGCTTAGGTTGCTTTCTTTCATGAGAACGCTATGGCAATTTCAGTTGTCATGGAAAGGTGCGATATCCATTTTCGGGAACTTTCAGGATATTTATGGGATGGGTTTGTTTAGCAAATTAGAGACCTCTGCAGCTGAATTTGCATTACCAATTTAGTCAAGCTGCAGACTTATCTAGAAGTGACCAATCTTTCAGCAAAACCACCAAATGCAAAACATAGAATCTAGTATCTGCCAGCCCTCAAAACATAAGGAGGGAAGCTTGTAGTACATAGGCAGCTATCCTGGGAGGTACTATTATTAACTCGTTAGTACTATGTGATTTTCTTCTGTTAATAGGGTATTGACTGACGCTGCCTGAAAAGCTACTCTATACAGCTCAGAATTGAAGTGATTTCTTTATCTGCCATACTTGCTTATAACACAACATATTGATACGTGCAAACAGGATAAAATAGATCAATGCCTGGCACATGGAAGTTTGTTAATGCCTTGAAGGTTGTCAGGGATAGGCATCTGTGGTTTTCTGATACTGAGGTTGAAGAAAATTAGATATTTAACATTCACACTGCATTTAAAGCGCTATTAAAATCCACAAAAAAAAAAATAAAAAATTGTTAAACAGTCCCTGCAGGTTTATGCCATAATGTGCTGGTGTGCACTGCATACTAGCAAAGCATGACAGACACTCCTGTCAAGGGATGGCCTGCAGTGCTGGGCTGTCAGCGCTTGAGATCTTCCATCTTCTTTCAGTCTTCCTTCCAGGTTCACTGTTTGGCTGCTTGAATGGCAGGACCACAATTACATCAGTCCTGTGCATGCGCATGAGAGTCAATTCATCACGGCACAGAGCGGTTGCCATAAGGCCTCATGCACCCCGGGGCGTCTTTCTCCTCCCTGGAAAAAGCAGCTTAGAAAAAGGCGCCTAAAGCCGTGTATGGCGAATATGTGTTTAGGTGCGTTTGTGGATTCCACTAGCCAAAATATTCATTTATTCTGGCCACTGAAATAAACACTCAAGCACTAAACAAGTATTTAGGCACATCAAGCATTATTTCTAGAGATCGACCGATATATTGGCCGATATTTGGCGTTTTTTTACTTAATCGGCATCAGCCGATTGTGCTGATAAAAAAGGCCGATTACAGCAGCGTGTCTTACAAATGACTTCTGTAATAGAAGTCAATGCAAGTTGCCTGATGTTTTCTTCTCTCCTCCTCTGGGCAGCCTGCCAAATCTGATAAGAAGATACATTGTATCTCTTAAGGTTGTTTTATCAATGAGCTGAACTCCTTGTGTAGAAGTTCTCAGTTTAACCATTTCAAGACTAAATCTTTTCTGACACTTGTTGCTTACAGGTAAAAATCTTGTGTTTTCTGCTAGAAAATCACTTAGAACCCCCAAACATTATATTTTTTTTTAGCAGAGACCCTAGGGAATAAAATAGCGGTTGTTGCAATATTTTATGTCACACGGTATTTGCGCAGTGGTCTTTCAAACGCATTTTTTTTAAAAAAATACACTAATGAATTTAAAAAAAACAAAAACTAAGCAGTAAAGTTAGCCCATTTTTTTCGTCCAAAAGTTTTGATTACCTATTTTTGTATATTTAATATACAAGATATAGTTTTTTTTTTGTTATCTAAAATATACATACAAGTGAACTGATTGGAGGTTTGTTTTGTTTAATAAATGTAAGAAATTTTCTGTATCACTTATTACTTAGGGCCCTTTCACACTGGGGAGGTTTGCAGGCGCTATTGCACTAATAGCGCCTGCAAACCGACCCGAAAGTGCCGCTGCTTTGTCTCCAGTGTGAAAGCCCCGAGGGCTTTCACACTGGAGTGGTGCGCTAGCAGGGCGGGAAAAAAAGTCCTGCTAGCAGCATCTTTGGAGCGGTGAAGGAGCAGAGTGTATACCGCTCCTGCCCATTGAAATCAATGGGACAGCGCGATTATACCGCCGGCAAAGCGCCTCTGCTGAGGCGCTTTGCGATGGTTTTTAACCCTTTCTCGGCCGCTAGCGGGTGTAAAACCGCCCCGCTAGCAGACGATTACCGACAGTAAAGCGCCGCTTACAATAGCGGCGCTTTACCGCCGACGCCGCCCCCGCCCCAGTGTGAAAGGGCCCATAAGGTTGCCTTCACACTGGAGCGGGCATGCGTTGATTGTAAAACGCTGCTAATTTTAGCAGTGCTTTACCGTCATTTTAGCGGCGCTATTCGGCTGCTAGCGGGGCGCTTATAACCCAGCTAGCAGCCGAGAAAGGGGTTAAATGCGCCCCTGAAGCGCCGTTGCCGAAACGTTTTGCAGGCGCTTTGACAGCGGTGTGCATTCATTTCAATGGGCAGGAGTGGTGGAGGAGCGCTATACACCGCTCCAAAGATGCCGCTTGCAGGACTTTTTTTTTTAACATCCGGCCAGCGCATCGCCTCAGTGTGAAAGCCCGAGTGACTGCAGGGGAGCCGTTTTGCAGGCACTTTACAGGCACCATTTTTAACCTAAAAGCGCCTGAAAAACGCCCCATTGTGAAAGGGGTCTAACTGTTAGCTTTTATGAGATGAAGGGAAAAAAAAAAATAAAAATCAGCCAAATATATCGGCCATCGCGATTTCTAAATATCAGCATCGGCCAGAGAAAAACCCATATCGGTCGACCTCTAATTATTTCTGACAAAAATCTCCTCTTCTGAACATGCTGGTGATGTTTTTTTCAGCCTGTAAACGCTCCTCTTCGAATATACACTTATGTGTGCATGAACACACAGACTAACAGAGGTGCTTTTACAGGCTGAGAAAAAAATAAAATGCCTGTAAAAGCATTTTTTTTTTTAAAGCCGGATTAAGATCATGGGCCTTGTGCTGAGGATTTTGGTGGGGCTTTTTAATAAAAATGCAAACAATTTTTTGTTATAACAAATTAAATTAACCACTTTAGCCCCGGACCATTTGGCTGGCAAAAGACCAGAGCACTTTTTGCGATTCGGCACTGTGTCGCTTTAACTGACTATTGTGCAGTCGTGCGACGTGGCTCCCAAACAAAATGGATGTTTTTTTTCCCCAGAGCTTTCTTTTGGTGGCATTTGATATCACCTCTGCGGTTTTTATTTTTTGCGCTATATACAAAAAAAGAGCGAAAATTTTGAGAAATAAAAAAAAAAAACGCCTTTTTTTTTTTACTTTTTGCTATAATAAATATCCCCAAAAAATATATAAAAAACATTTTTCCTCAGTTTAGGCTGATATGTATTCTATATATTTTTGGTAAAAAAAAATAAATATTGCAATAAGCGTTTGATTGGTTTGCGCAAAAGTTATAGCGTCTACAAAATAGGGGATAGTTTTATGGCATTTTTATTAATAATTTTTATTTTTTACTAGTAATGGCGGCAATCTGCGATTTTTATCTTGACTGCGAAATTATGGCGGACAGATCGGACACTTTTGGTGCTATTTTAGGACCATTCACATTTATACAGCGATCAGTGCCATTAAAAATGCATTGATTACTGTGTAAATGTGACTGGCAGTGAAGGGGTTAATCAGGAGGGGGTGCTGTAGGGGTTAAGTGTGTCCTAGGGGATGTGTTCTAACTGTGGGGGGGGAGGGGCTGTGTGTGACACGACACTGATTACCGCTCCAGATTACAGGGAGCAGTGATCAGTGTCACTAGGCAGAGCGTGGGAAATGCTTGTTAACATCAGCATTTCCCCGTTCTTCCTCTCCGTGAGACAATTGCAGGTATCCCCGCGGACAGAGTCCGCGGGACCTGCTCGCCCACAAGCTGCTTCTTAAAAGGGCAACGTACAGGTACGTTAATATGCCTGTACGTGCCCTTCTGCCGACGTATTTTGGCGTGAGCCGGTCAGCAAGCGGTTAGAGAGAGAAAGGGCATGAGAGAGGGGTGAGGGGTAAGGGAGGGAAGATGAGAGAGGGGTAAGGGAGGGAAGATGAGAGAGGGGTAAGGGAGGGAAGATGAGAGAGGGGTAAGGGAGGGAAGATGAGAGAGGGGTGAGGGGTAAGGGAGGGAAGATGAGAGAGGGGTGAGGGGTAAGGGAGGGAAAATGAGAGAGGGGTGAGGGGTAAGGGAGGGAAGATGAGAGAGAGAGGGAGGGGTAAGGGAGGGAAGATGAGAGAGGGAGGGAGGGGTAAGAGAGGGAAGATGAGAGAGGGGTGAGGGGTAAGGGAGGGAAGATGAGAGAGGGAGGGAGGGAAGATGAGAGAGGGAGGGAGGGGTAAGGGAGGGAAGATGAGAGAGGGAGGGAGGGAGAGTGAGAGAGGGAGGATGAGAGAGGATGCGCGGGAGTCGCAGCCCGGCCAAGGCAAGTGACCGAAGGCACAGAACCCGGAAGGAAGACCGGATGAAGACTGAAGCGCCCGGGACCCGCCGGATTGATCACAACGCATCGCTGCAGGGCTCAGTCTGACAGGTATGCTGTGCATACTAGTACATTAGGGCATAACCTACCTCAGGGCCTCTAAAAAGTAGTAATGTTAGCGAACTTTACTACCGCTTTAATATCACAGGATCCCAGGAGCCTCTCATAGGGCAGTGCCCAAGTGCATAGATGCCAACATTTGAAAAATATTTTCAGGGACACTTTTTTTACCAGTGGTATATTTAGAGTAGCTTACATCCCCTATACATCACAGTAGTAATCACAAAATTAAATGTGTACTAAAAATGGGCAGAACAAATAGGAGGACTAAGAAGATTTCCTTTAGTTGAACTAACATAGGTGAGCCCATTCTAGAGCTGGTAACATGAGGATATTCAATATCCTCATGTTTTGTGGGTAAGAGGCATAGGGGAGGAGTATGGAAGGTATAAAAGTGGGAAGTATGTGCAGGTGAGGGAGAGGAATGTGGAGAGTATAACAGTGGGCACTATGTACAGGAGAGGCGCTTGAAGGGTATGGCAGTGGGCACTATGTACAGGAGAGGAGTGTGAGGGGTATGACAGTGGGCAGTATGCACAGCAGAGGAGTGTGGAGGGTATGATGGGGGCACTATGTACAGGAGAGGAGTGTGGAGGGTATGATAGGGGTGGTATGTACATTAGAGGAGGGTGGAAGGAATTATGGGGGCAGTATGTACAGGAGAGGAGTGTGGAGGGTATTATGGGGGCAGTATGTACAGGTGAGGAGGGTGGAAGGTATTATGGGGCAGTATGTACAGGAGAGGAATGTGGAGGGTATTATGGGGGCAGTATGTACAGGAGAGGAGTGTGGAGGGTATTATGGGGGCAGTATGTACAGGTGAGGAGGTTGGAAGGTATTATGGGGCAGTATGTACAGGAGAGGAGTGTGGAGGGTATGACAGAGCAGTATGTACAGGAGGAGTGTGGAGGGTATGACAGTGGGCAGTATGTACAGGAGAGGAATGTGGGGGGTATGACAGGTCACTATGTATAGGAGAGGAATGTGGAGTGTACGACAGTGAGCAGTATGTACAGGAGAGGAGTGTGGAGTGTATGACAGTGAGCAGTATGTATAGGAGAGGAGTGTGGAGGGTATGACAGTGAGCAGTATTGTACAGGAGAGGAGTGTGGAGTGTATGACAGTGAGCAGTATGTACAAGAGAGGAGTGTGGACGGTATGATAGTGGGCACTATGTATAGGTGAGGAGGATGAAGGAATCTGGGAAGGAAAAATGTAAAAGGTTTGAGGAAGGATGTTTAGGGACTACGTAGTCGTTAAGCGGGCCATAGATGGATGAAATTAAGCCAATTAAGCAGAGACCAGCCATAGTCGATCTACGTATGGGCTAGCTGGTTGTACACAAGTCAATCTATTATTCAACTTGAGTACAACCAGCCTGTCAGGTTTTTCCCAAAACAATCAGTGCTGCCAGCTATAGTTAGCAACACTGATCATTGTATTGTGTGGGTTGGGAAGGCTCCCCACTGGCAGAACACAAAAACACTGCGGGAGTGATTCCCCCATCCACAGGTCAGAAGGTGAGAGGGTGTGTGGGGACAGGCTGGGGAGAGAGGTCTGTCAGCAGGGGGGTGTGAGGTGGTCATGGAGGGATATCAATCAGTGGGTGGGGGGAGTAACTGGGAGTGATATCTTTTGAGTAGGGTCTGTCATCTGCAGGTTGGGAAATGGTCACCTTTGATATAAGTTGAAGGGAGGTGGCTAACATGGGCAGTAGCTGGTGAGTGACCTGGTTGGTGGGGAGTGTGAAATGGATGATGTGTTTCAAGTTTCTTTCACATTTGCGGTAATGCTTACTGCCCTCTGAAAAGTGATCTGTGGTGGATTGCTTTTCAACGAGTGGTATAGCAGCAGCTGACAGGCATTCATGAGGTGCTACTGCCGCCTTTTTTTTTTTTACATTGTTGAATGGTAGTTTTACATTGTTTGACTATGCTGCTACTGCGAGCGAGTTTTGCTTGCAGTTGCAGAATGGCCCCATTGAAAATCATTAGGTGAGTATGACAGGCGGTGCTGCCTGTCAAACTCTGCAGGCTCCAAACTGCCCATTGAGCTCAGTGCTTCTGACAAGAAGGGAGGATAGGCACTGTGAGCTCAACCTCTCAGTCTGCTGCAAACAGAGTGTGCCAGCTTGTATTTAAACTGGCGGCTCTGTACACAGCTTCTGACAGGCTGCGTAAGGAGCCCCGTATCTCCGGAACCATAGATGATAGGAGCCTCATTTTGATCAGTGGTGCGGTAGGTCTTCGCCTATCTACCCCTGAAATTTGGGGTCTCTGTGACCCCTGGTCGCCGAGCCACGACCTTCGAAGTCGATCATTTTTTTTTTTTTTTTTGGCAAAACGGGCCTATCTTAAGGTAAGCCTGGATCTGCCGCTCCAATAGCCCCATGTTAATCCGGCCCTGTGTGCAATTCTCTATAGTAATTTATTTATTACAGGTATTTAAACATCGCTGACAATTTTACATAGTGACTTGAAAACGTATTCATACCCCTTGAAATTTTACACATTGTCATGTTAAAATCAAAAACGTAAATGTATTTTATTGTGATTTAACCATTGAGATAGACCAACACAAAGTGGCTCATAATTGTGAAGTGGAAGGAGAACAATAAATGTTTTTAAAAAATTTTTACAAATACATATGTGAAAAGTGTGGCTGTCATTTATATTCTGCCCCCCTGAGTCAATACTTTGTAGAACCACCTTTCACTGCAATTACAGCTGCAAGTCTTTTTGGGGATGTCTCTACCAGTTTTGCACATCTAGAGTGAAATTTTTGCCCATTTTTCTTTGCAAAATTGCTCAAGCTTTGTCAAATTGGATGGAGAGTGTCTGTGAACAGCAATTTTCAAGTCTTGCCACAGATTCTTAATTGGATTTAGGTCTTGACTTTGACTGGGCCATTTTAACACATGAATATGCTTTGATCTAAAGTTCTAAACCATTCCATTGTAGCTCTGGCTGTATGTTTCGGTTTGTTGTCCTGTTGGAAGGTGAACCTCCACTCCAGTCTCAAGTCGGGTTTTCTTCTAAGATTGCCCCGTATTTGGCTCCATCTATCGCCCCATTAAACTCTGACCAGCTTCCCTGTTCCTGCTGAAGAAAAGCATCCCCACAACATAATGCGGCCACCACCATGTTTCACGGTGGGGATGGTGTGTTCAGGGTGATGTGCAGTGTTAGTTTTCCACCACACATGGCTTTTTGCTTTTATGCCAAAAAGTAAAATTTGGTCTCATCTGACCAGAGCACCTTCTTCCACATGTTTGCTGTGTCCCCCACATGGCTTCTCACAAACTGCAAATGGGACTTCTTATGGCTTTCTTTTAACAATGGCTTTCTTCTTGCCACTTTTCCATAAATGTCAGATTTGTGGAGAGCACGACTAATAGTTGTCCTGTGGACAGATTCTCCCACCTGAGCTGTGGATCTCTGCAGCTCCCCCCAGAGTTACCATGGGCCTCTTGGCTGCTTCTCCGATTAATGCTCTCCTTGCCCGGCCTGTCAGTTTAGGTGGACGGCCAAGTCTTGGTAGGTTTGCAGTTGTGCCATACTCTTTCCATTTTCAGATGGTGGATTGAACAGTGCTCTGTGAGATGTTCAAAGCTTGGGATATTTTTTTATAACCTGAGATTAAATTACACACAGGTGGACTCACCCAATTTACTAAGAAGACTTCTAAAGGCAATTGTTTCCACTAGATTTTAGTTTGGGGCATCAGAGTAAAGGGGGCTGAATACAAATGCACCGCACACTTTTCAGATATTTGTAAAAAATGTTGAAATTTATCATTTTCTTTCCACTTCACAGTTATGTGTCACTTTTTTATATCACATAAAATCCCAATAAAATAAATTTACATTTTTGGTTGTAACATGACAAAATGTCAAGGGGTATGAATACTTTTTCAAGGCACTGTATATGTTGTACATTCACATCAATCCCAGCACTCAAGGAGCTTACAATCTAAAGTCCCTAACTCACATTCATTCATACTAAACAGGAGCCAATCTACCCAGCATGTCTTTGGAGTTTGGCAGGAACCTGGAGTACCCGGAGGAAACCCACACAGACACAGGAAGAACATGCAAACTCCAGGCAGGTAGTGTCATGATTGGGATTCAAGCCAGTAACCCTAGTGCTGCTGAGCATAAAGTGCAAAACACTGTCACTATTCTGCCTGCACCTCTGAAATAATACCGTGAATCTGTACTTTGTCAAAAGAGCAACAAATTCACTTTAATGCTATCCTTTGCAACAGCAAGCACATACCTTGCTTCTGCTCCTCCACACTATGTCTGGCCACGAGGAATGAGGAAATGAAGCCCTGTGTAACTTTTGTGTCAGTCTGAGAATACACAGGTCCAAGGACTCTCTGATCAACCCCACATGACAGCACTGGGTCAATCATCACCATCCCATGAAAAGAAAGTGGGGTGTGGAGGAGACACATGGCTCCTCCATCCTCAAAAATGTGGGTATTTTTTTTTGTTCTTGGCTGCTAAACAAAGAGGAGCATGGGCTGGGTGATGAAGGAAAGGTGAGTATGTGCAGCTTTGAAGAGCGACATTTAAAGCTGAACTCCAGAAAAAACAGATAAATACACAGATAAAACAAAACAAAAAGGCACCGTTTACCTGCCAGGGGATTTGTATTCCTGTCCATCTAGTACTAAAATTTACACAGCACAGCCTTGTCTGGCAGGGAAAATGACCAGATGAAGGTAAAACTAATCTCCAGCTTTTTTTTTTTAAACCAGGAGTGCTTTATTGTAGAAAATAACATGTACAATAATTCAAGTTCACAGTCAGTTGTTACAGAGTCACTTGTCACATACTTGTCAGCAGTTCACATAAGACATACACCATGAAATATACAGCATAATACATTCTTGATGGCACAAACTTCTGAAGTTTCCTGTTCAGGGGTACATTTCCTGAGTGATAGGGGGGGGGGGGGGAACACCAGAGTGAGGGAAGAAACACACGGAGCATTACCCTGGTGGAGGGAGGGGGGGGGGGGGGGGGAGAAGGAAGGAAAAAGGGGGCTTAGCATTTTCTCACTACTAGATCGACGCCCAAGAGGACCACACCTTGTCAAACTTCCATGGGCAACCACGATTAATATACGTTAATTTATATAAAGGGAGGGCAGCATTCACTTTGTTTTCCCATGTAACTATGTCTGGAGGGACAGAAGAGGACCATTTACACAATATTTCTTTCTTAGCATAGAAGAGCAAATATGAGATTAGTAGTTTGCTATGATGTGGTCGCTGATCATCGTCATGTATACCCAGTAAGGCTAGTTCTGGTGTCATAGGAACATTCAACTCAAGTCGGACATTTAATTGGTCAAATATTTCTGTCCAGAAGGTCGACAACATGGGGCACCCCCAGAACATGTGCAGGTAGGTGCCCGGATGTGTCAAGCACCTGGGACATTGTGGGTCCCTACCAGGATATATTCTAGACATACGTATCGGGGTAAAGTAAACCCTGTGAAGGAATTTGGTCTGTATAAGTTTATCCCCTGCCGCTATTGCTAGTTTGGGGCCCCGCTCAAGACTGTCCTCCCAATCTTCCCTCTCTAAAGATGGAATATCAGCCTTCCATTGTTCCCAGAGTCTATCCATTTTAGCATTATCAATTGGGAGTAGGACACCATACAGAGCCGAAAGTGGCTTTGCAAGGTCTTCTTGTGACATTAGATTCTCTACTGGGTCCAGTTGTAGAACAGGTTGAGTAGGAAATTGGGCTCTAACTGCGTGTCTTGTCGTGTCTGTTGGATATAACGGAAAAACATCCATCCAGGCAACTCATATTTCCTAGCTAAGTGTGAGAATGACATTAGTGTGCCCGAGGGCATGATATCCCTTAGTGTCTTGATGCCGAACCTTGCCCAGACCTGGGGATCTGGTATTGTCCTAAAGTGTGGCAGATTGGGGTTTCCCCAGAGAGGCTGAACCGGTGACCATCGATCCACCTGGAAGAACCTACGTCTAGCCGCAATCCAAATCCTTATCATCGCCTTGGTCGGTAAAGGGAGATCCTCATAGGCTCTCACACCTCTATATGCTAAATTTTGTAGGTCTTGTAGTGAGCCCAGCCAGGCCGCCTCCACACAAACCGCAGCATTTGATCTGCTCGCCTTAAACCACCAGTGTACAGTAACCAGCATGGCCGCCCAATAGTAAACCCTGAAATCCGGGAGGGCTAGCCCCCCCAGATTCGTAGGTGCACGCAGTGTGGCCTTTGCCAGTCTTGGCACGGATCCACTCCATATAAAGGAGGTGATACATTTATCAATTTCTTGAAAAAAGAGCTGCGGTATCCAGATTGGGCTGTTGCGGAAAAAGTAATTAAATTTAGGTAAAATGATCATTTTAAGAATATTTATTCGGCCTATTAGATTCAATGGAAGTCCGGACCAAGACTGACATTTCTCCCGCAGGAGTCGAAGCAGGGGGAGCATATTCAGATTATAATATTGACCGACGTCCCTAGAAATTTTAACCCCAAGGTACTTGAATTCATCGACCCATTGGAGTGGCGTATGATTGTGCGGGCCCTGTGACAGCCTATCCAGAGGGAACAAGACCGATTTATTCCAGTTGATACGGATACCTGCTAGCGTGCCGAACTGATTAAATAACACCAGGGCGGCGGATAGTGATGGACCAGAGTCATTCAGATAAAGTAAAGCATCGTCCGCGTATAAGGATATTTTCTCCTCTAGTGCGCCAACCCATATTCCCCTTATCTCTGGAGACTCACGAATCATAATAGCCAAAGGTTCTAGGGCCAGGGCAAATAAACCAGGGGACAGGGGGCATCCTTGGCGGGTACCCCTATGCAAGGAAAATAAATCTGACAATCGGTCGTTAGTACGCACCCTAGCCTTTGGGGCTCTATAGAGTAGCCGTATCCACTGGACAAATTTGGGGCCAAACCCGAAGTGTTGTAGCACCCCCCAGAGATAGGACCACTCTACAGAGTCGAACGCCTTTTCGGCGTCGAGGGAAGCAATCACCCGAGACCCCACTACATCTTGACTAAATCTCCAGCTTTTAGTGAAGTTAAATAACTTGGTTTGGATCAAGCTGGTCCAAACAATTTCATTCACTAACCCATGCAGCACCTCTCAGTTCTGTATTACCTGTATGTAGCCTACTGGGTTACAGTAGTGGGACACAAACTTCCTGTCCCACTGCCAGAACAAAACTGAATTGGGCTTAGCGCTACACAGCCATTCATAGGAAGCTTTGTAATCTCTGAATGAAGACAAAGCTTCCTCTGACTGGCTGAGACGAAGTTCGTGATGCCATCCGCCCCCCTCTTTGCCTTAGCCAGTCAGAGGAAGCTTTGTCTTCATTTGGAGAATACAAAATACGGCATGTCTTAGGCCTAGTTCACACTGGCATTAAAAGCAGGCACGTGAGCGGCGTTTTTAAACGCTCCTCAAGTGCCTATGCAGTTGAGAATATGAACAGGGCACAGTGGTTGTTCACATTATCAAAAATATGAAGCGTTCGCATGTCGAGTTTGAAAGATTTGAAGCATTTCAACTCCTTCCATTCAAGTCTGTGGTAACGCGCCGCAATCGCACTGGCATTAGTACATTAGGAGTTAACAAAAGGCATTTGTGGTGCAGTTTTAACGTGCCAAAAACTCATGTCAATTTCACTGCAAACGTGCATTGGGTGTTTGGGAGAGCATTTTTAATGCTCATTAAATGCTTATCAAACACACCTATTAACGTACGTTAATGCTTTAGGCACGTTTGATAAGTGTCAGTAATTTCTGCAAGTGTGAACAAGCCCTTAGGAAATAAATGGTTAGTTTGGACTTGCTTGGTCCAAACCATTTAAACTTCTTCTGAAGATCAGCTTCAAGTAACACTTACAGGTCTTGTCCCTCCCCCCAGCCTGTGACTGGACAGTGAATGGAGAAGGAGCACATGAATGAGCTCACTTCTATCATTTTTCTCTCCCCTCCTACCAGCACCATAAGCATCACAGTACAACTGACTGGCTCTTTTTACAGCTTCTCCCTCTTCCAGTATGCAGGACAGGGATTGCAAGGGGCTGAAACCAACTCCAAATGTAGGTACTTACACTGTCTTTTTATCTGCCTGGAGTTTCAAACAAACTTTCAAGCTTCAAGCAGAGAGAATTCTTCAAAGCTCAGCTAGTTGTGAGGAATAGGCAATTTGTTTTTTTATCTTATGCATTAAAGGTGGAAAAACACCTGGCAGTCACCGGTCCCCCAGCCCCCCTGTTTTACTTACCTTGAACCCCTTTAGTTGGCAGGGACGCGCTGTCTCTCTCGTCACGGGCTCCCGGCTCTTGATTGGATAGATTGATAGCAGCACAGCCATTGGCTCCTGCTGCTGTCAATCAAATCCAATGACGCAGGCATTGGGGCCGAGTCCTGCATTTGGCCTCTATGGACGCTGAATGCTGGACTCGGGAGCACGCCCACAAGGCAATCCCCCGGGAGAGTGCTTCTCCTAGGGGCTTATCTGATGTGGGGAGGAGCCGTGAGAGCCACTGAGGGACCCCAGAAGAGCAGGTTCGGGGCCACTCTGCAAAATGAGCTGAACGGTGGAGGAAGGGATGATATGTTTGTTATTTAAAAAAAAAAAAAAATTACCCTTACAATCACTTTAAACAGTTGTGACTTTATATAGTTGCCATCATTTGCCCTAAACATCTGAAATTCATGCAAAAGTAGAAATGCTCACCTGGGGCGGACTTTCCCATTTTCGTAAAAAGTCTTCTTTGGCTTTGGCTAGAAACTCTTTCACTAAAAAAAAATAAATAAATACATTAGACACAGCCCTGGTCTGAAATACAAATTTTGTCCTATACAAAAGAATTTAAAAGCCGTGTATTGCCCATAGTGTTCAAACTTTGCTTTTCCTGCCATCATAAAGGTAAAATCTGACTGAATGCCACAAGTCTTCCTTCAGGCACATTTTTACATGTATGCTGGCTTAGCTACATTCTTATTTATTTACATTATTATTTCTTAGGAAGATAAGATAGGATAGGATGATAACTTTTAGCTCGGGTTCACACCATTGCAATACAGGAACCAGCGCCGGTGTCTTGCCGAGAAAGTTCCCCCGGCGGATAAGGACCTCCCTGTACTGCGCATGCGCTGCGCTTGCACAGTACGAACGACTAAGGAGCCGCCAAAAGTCTCCGAAGTTGAACAGCTGAACGTCAGCTCTACACAGCGCCTGCGCACTGAGTCCAGGTTCAAGCCCCATCATCCAAGTGGACATAGAGTTTAAATAAAACTATGCCGAGCAAAGCGAGGCTGTGCCCGAAGCGTGGCAAGCGAAGCGAGCCCGCGAGGGGCCCTGTTACAGGCGCCGTGTACAGCTGACTCTCAGCTGTTCAGGTTCGGCTATTTTCGGCGGCTCGTACTGCGCAAGCGCTGCGTCTGCGCAGTACAGGGGAGTCCTTATCTTTCAGGGGGAACTTTCTCGGCAGAGCACCGGCTCTCGCACCGCATCTCCCTCGCAGGCAGTTCACACTGCCCTCCGCGAACTGCTGCGGGTGTCAATAGTTAATGACACCCCCAAACCGGTTAGCAGATCGCAGTGCGAACTTGGACAGGAATCGGATCAGATTCCAGTGCACCTTTTTTGTGCGAATCCAATGCGAGTTTAGCTATACAATATAAGGCTGAATTCACATTGCACAGACATCGCATGTGATCAGCACAGCAACGTGGTGCGAATCACATATAATGTCTGTGTTCACAATAGTGTGAACCCAGGCTGAATGGCCAGTTCACACCACATGCATCAAAAGCACATGGATATTAAGTTATATGGTTCTTAATATGGTATTAACAAATGGAAGGGGATCCGTTCCTCTCCTGGTTGGATCGGAGGGCAGTCGGGTGTAAACAGACACCCAATCCGTTTACATCTGACTGCCCAAAGAGCATACTGCATAAGCGGAGCAGACACAGACCGGTCATCCGCCTGCTCTGCTCAGCTGGGGCTCCCCTGCTGAGAAAAACAGGTCCAGCCTGTGTGAAAGGGGCCTTAAAGTATTACAAAACCCACAACAGTAAAATCAGTCTGTATATGCAGCATAGCATGCTTGTTATACTCACTGTGCAACCTAAGGAGTTAATCCTCTGCATTGTGTAAAAAGGCTGTGTTATCCTGTATACACAGATCCTCCCCCTCCCTGCACTGTCTATCTGGAGAAGGGCAGCTAACACAGGCAGAGTAGCCGACCTGCACATGCTCAGTTGTGTCTTTTATGCTGGAGAGAACAGTTACTTGTTCTCAAAACTAGCCAGGTCACATGATATAGACATCACACATGTGGGTGTGTATACAGGCTGTAGTGGAAATCTTCACCTTCCTGAACTCTCAACACTGGAGGAACTGCAGTTTAGCATGTAACCGTGGTATACAGATCACCCAAAAAGGTATATAGTGGCAGTATTGTAATGTAAAAAGATGATTTATAAGCTGTGGGCAATGTGGGGGGGGGGGGCTGATTAACTATTTTCATATTACTGGGTTTAGTTACACTTTCTTCAGACGCAGGAAGCCTGGACACCTTGCACTGCAGGCCCCTGGGTTAGGGCTGGGAGATTTTCTTAAAAAAAAAAAAAAAAAACAAAAAAAAAAAACTTTACGATTACGAAAATTTACGATTAGAATCGAGTTTTTTTTTTTATTGTGGACACCGCGTCGGTCCCGAGGAGCTGCGGGCAGGAGTTTTCAGGCGAGACTGTGGCTTCGGCCTAGTCCGCGGAGTCCGGTCTCGTGGACTAGGCCGAAGCTGCGGCCTTGCCTAAAAACTCCTGCCCGCAGCTCCTCAGAATCGGCACGGTGGGGAAAAAAAAAAATAAATAAAAAAAAAAAAAAAATCGGAAAACATCGATTTGCTTAAATTTTGAATTGATTTGACCTCTCAACTCGATTCAAGATTTTAATTGATTTTTTCCCTCAGTATTCACAAATCTCACTCCACCCTTGTGAGCCCAGCAGTCAGTGTGAGATGTACTAGCAGATTTAAACACACTAACAAATTGAAGCCAAACTTCACCTAATATTTTATAAGCAGTGACAGCAAACATTTTTTTTCCTTTTGGAATAAACTAGGTTTACATAAAATGTAAACACCTTCTCCTGACAAGAGAACACAATAGCTCCACGGGAGGGACTTCCCCATCAACACAAACTGTGTTGATCGGGGAATCGAGCGATTCTCTTTCCTGCAACCCATGGCAGACACAAACAAGACCCATTCAAGTGACCAGGGTTGTGCTGCAACTGTAATGCACATGGTTGGGATGTGGTAGTGTGACATTTAAGGGGTTAAAACAGGTGCATCATAACCATCTGCCAAACCCCTCTGAAAAGTGATCCGAGTGAGGATTACTTTTCAAAGCTGCGGCAGTCCTTGCTGCTGATGTGAACGAGCTCCAAAAATCAAGAGGCCAAGGGCAGACTTAAGTGCCAGCTTTTCTAGTGGAAGTTGGTATTTGTCTAATGTAACCCACCAGGATACAGAAGTTTTTTAACCTACATGCATAGAATAGAGGAAAACATTTTCAAACAGCAGTAATTTAGGAATAGCCCAAAATATTTACCACTGAAAGCAATCATTCTCGCAAACTGGCCATATTTTGTCGATCAGCCTACTGATTGCTTTCAATGGGAAATATGTAGTACTACTTGATCTACTAGAATCTAAATGGATTTCTCCCATCCACCCTGAATGTGTGGATCCCCTCCGCTGCGTCATTGTCAGCTGACAGCGGGGACTCTGACAGCAGAATACACCTATCAGCCCATTGGTTGAAGTGCTGACCAAAGCAAAATTTTCCAACACAATCCTTGGATTGTCTGCCCTTTACCAGGTATGGCTATAGATGGATCATAATTTGGCTGGTCCCTGCTGGGCCGACCACTTTGTGATCCACCTATGGCCAGCTCGATTGCTTTGTCTATAAAAATATCCATATATTATTCTGATGGTTGATGTGTTTAGATGGAGAAAAGAAGAAACAAGCGGTGGGCAGTAGAGATGCGGCCGAAAGATATCGCGCAAAAATGGTGTTTTTGGCACTTTGCCGATCGAGAAAAAAAGGCGCACTGAAAACACGTGCGATTGTACCGCAATTTTACTGTACGTATTTTGTGTTTTTCATAGGCCATATGACTCAAAAACCGTATCAAAAACACTGAAGCGTTGTTGCTTTATCAATGCATTTCAACAGGGAGGTGCGTTTTTTTTAACTGACCAAAAATTCGGCAAGCAAGATTTCTAACACAACGCAAAGCGCAACAACGGACCAGTGTGAAGACATACATAGCATTAAAAAAAAGAAAAAGCAGAGTTTTTCTTGCATGAAAGGTGCCGATAACAGTAGGCAATACATTCAAATTCATGATATTAAATTAAATAAGTCAAATATAATACAATTATATATATATATATATATAAATAAATATATATATACCGTATATACTCGAGTATAAGTCGTTCCGAGTATAAGTCGAGGCCCTAATTTACCACAAAAAAAAAAATGGGAAAAACTTATTGACCCGAGTATAAGACGAGGGTGAGAAATGCACAGCTACTTTAAGTGGAAAAGAGGGTCAACAATGCCCATTTGCAGCATCACTGTGCCCATTTGCAGCCATAGGTCCCCTGAACTTCAAACTCGGTAGTTAAGGGTTCCTAGATGCCCCCTAACTGCAGCCAAAATTTGGGGTCTCTGAACCCAAAGGGTCCCGAAATGACATTGCTGCAGATAGACACAGTTGACCGAATTTGGGGCCCGTATCTCGGGGCCACTTAGTGCTAAGAACCCCAAATTTGGTGTACCCAGTGGAACTAGCACCATAAAATTTCCAAAGCTGGGGTTTCTAGCACCAAGTGGCCCCGAGATACAGGGCCCCAAAAATCAGTTCAGAAAATGTCAAGCACTTTTCTGCAGCAGAGAATGACATTTTCCGAACCGATTTTGGGGCCCCGTATCTCGGGGCCACTTAGTGCTAGGAACCCCAGCTTTGGATATGTTGTGGTACCAGGTCCACTGGGTTTGCATACCAAATTTGGGGTTTCTAGCACCAAGTGGCCCTGAGATACGGGGCCCCAAAGTCGGTTCGGAAAATGACATTTTTTGCTGCAGAAAAGTGCTTGACTCGAGTATAAGTCGAGGGGGGCACTTTCAGCACAAAAAAATGTGCTGAAAAATTTGACTTATACTCGAGTATATACGGTATATAAATATATATATATATATATATATATATATATATATATATATAAAATTTTAACTGTCATTTTCAGTACCAAAACTTCCATTCGGTGCACCTCTAGTGGACACACAGACATCAAAGCAGGTCCGGCCAGGTTATGCTGACGGATAACGATCTCAAACATGGAGATTCAACAGCACATCTGCTCAGACATCTTGGGAGATGGAAGCTCCATGTTATCTTGCTTCACACATCACATTCAGCCTCATATCAAGAGCTCCCACACAAGAACAGCCTCATATAAATTATTAACCGACACTTTCAGCTCTTCATACAGTAAAAGCTTTTTTTTTTTTTTAGTCAGTCGAAGACTAAACATAGCAGCAATTTTCCACACACAACGCAGAGAGAAAGGTACAGGAAACTCTTCAGTGGTGAACTGAAAATATGGTAATGTGAAAAATACTGAGTCTTTCTGATCTTTGCAGATTGTACACAGGCTTTGTAGAGTACCCGTTACTGTCTAAATCAAGAGACCAAAAAATAATAAAAATTAACGTTTACCCTAGAACGAATTTCAAAATTGCTGAAAGGGAACCTTCTTATGCCCCGTACACACGGTCGGACATTGATCGGACATTCCGACAACAAAATCCTAGCATTTTTTCCGACGGATGTTGGCTCAAACTTGTCTTGCATACACACGGTCACACAAAGTTGTCGGAAAATCCGATCGTTCTGAACGCGGTGACGTAAAACACGTACGTCGGGACTATAAACAGGGCAGTAGCCAATAGCTTTCATCTCTTTATTTATTCTGAGCATGCGTGGCACTTTGTGCGTCGGATTTGTGTACACACGATCGGAATTTCCGACAACATATTTTGTTGTCGGAAAATTTTATAGCATGCTCTCAAACTTTGTGTGTCGGAAAATCCGATGGAAAATGTGTGATGGAGCCCACACACGGTCGGAATTTCCGACAACAAGATCCTATCACACATTTTCCGTCGAAAAATCCGACCGTGTGTACGGGGCATTAGAATGTGAGCCATCAGGTTCATTAAGGCTTTCACACTGGGGCTGCCCGAGTGTGAAACCCCCGTTAGCGGGCAAAGAAGGGGTTAAAAGCGCCCGTGTTGCGGCACTTCCGAAGTGCTTTTCAGGGGCACCGCTCCCAAACCGCCCTAAAAATGCTGCCAAACCGCCCCAAAGATGCTGCTTACAGGACATTTTCTAACATCCCGCAAGCGCACTGTCCGGGTGTGAAAGCACTCAGGCTTTTACATTGGGGCAGCATAGAAGGCAGTTTTCAGGCGCTATTTCTAGCGCTAAAACACCTGAAAACTGCCTCAGTGTGAAAGGGCCCTAAGACATGACCTAATATACATAGTTACCAAAATAGACATTATCACCGTTACTCCTTTCCAAAGAAACCTCTGACCACCTTTTGTGTGTCTATCAGCAGGTTTACTGTAAAGCTGATCACACATTAATAGAATTTTGTTTGAAATGTTTTCTTTTAATTCCTTGATCTTCCTGCTATTCTGGTGTGACCGAGGGAACGGAGGCGGTGGTTCTTGTATGTTGTAATTCCTGGGCAAACACACTTTGTTTTATCATTTTCTGGAATGATGGAGTTTATACGTGCACCTGACAACTGTCTTCTTTTGTACAGTTTACAAATCTAAAAAAAATTCTAAATAAAGAATAAAAGAAAAAAAAGAAAAAAAAATAAACAAACATTTGCACTAGTGTGAACCAGCACTTGATAAACATTCCAACCGCAAGTATTACCGCGAAATAGAGCATTGTTTTGGACAGCGCTACTTTCCTGATGGAGTGGAGCAATAGCATTGCTCTTCCTCCACCTTATGAGAGAAATACAGGGAGGGCTGGCCTGGTCTAGTTCTCTGGTTGTCCTCTTAACACTTTGGAGATCAGAAGTTCCAATTTATATTGCAGTAAACACATGTTCTCCGCCTGTGTCTCGAAGTATTTAAAGCCCACTTCATGGACTTATTTCTTTTATTTAAATTTGACAGTTTTAGTGAGCGCTGGAAGTGCAGCTACTACTATATTTCCAGTGCTCCGACGCTAGACCTTCAGGTCTATGATACAGAAGCTACAGAGTCGTGTGCAACCGCCGTACCAACCCCTCCTTTCTCCTTACCCAATCACGGAACACTTTGTATTACATGAACCCATTCACAAAGTACAAATACTTCTGTTAATGGAGGGACAGGCGGACTAAGTAAAATAAGTGGGATCCCGGGCGGTTTAAAGGGGTTTTTTTCTTAAACAAACATACATATCATACTTGCCTCCACTTGTGCAGTTCGTTTTGCACAGAGAGGCCCCGATCATCAGCTTCTAGGGTCCCCCGGTGGCGCTCGCGTCTCCTCCCCGCATCGGTAAACCCCCCCAGGAGAAGCGCTCTCCCTGGGGGTTACCTTGCGGGTGCGCTCCCGAGTCCAGCATTTGCGTCCATAGACACAGAATGCTGGACTCGGCCCCGCCCCCGCGTTATTGCATTTGATTGACAGCAGTGGGAGCCAATGGCTGCGCTGCTATCAATCTATCCAATCAAAAGTCGAGAACCCCGGCCAAAGAGGTAGAGCGCCTCTCCGGCGGGGGGACGAATGGGCTCAGGTGAGCAAAATATGGGAGGGGGTGGCTGGGGGGCTGTTGAGTGACAAATTTTCACCTTAATGCATAGGATGCATTAAGGTGAAAAAACACAAGGGTTTACTACAACCCCTTTAAGCCATAATGTGCTAGTATGCATTGCATACTAGCACATTATGACAGACTTCCCTTTAAACAAAGCCCTAAAGCGACACGCAGTCACTGCTTTCAACCGCAGATAGTTTTCCTTCCGGGTTCGCAGGCTCCAGCTGTTCGAGCGTCCAGGCCGTGAATTAGTCACTGCTGCGGAAGTCGTGGCACCACGCTCAGTGTGCTGTCAATTCAGAGCACAGTGTGCATGTGCCCGTGACGTCACAATATGCACAAAGGAGCAAGAGAGACATCTTTGGATTGCAGTATTGTCAGTTTAGGGGGAAGGGAGTGTTAAATGCACTAGCAGATTTAGATACACTAACAAATTGAAGCAAAACTCCAGCTCACATTTTTTAAAGGATAAATTCACTTTTTCAGAAAAAATAATAAATGCGCATTTTTTTGCAGGTTAAAAAACGTGCATTTAGTATTTGTTGCAGGAGCCAGTAAAGCATTGCACCAGCCATCAGCAGATCGCTGACGCCATGCAGGTCTCCTGCAGACCTGTCTCGTACCTCGTACAAGGAAGCCGATGCATGCTGACAGGAAGAATGAACTACCACAACGCTCACAGCACCGTGGTAGTTCATTGAAAACTACAAGCCGACAGCCACAAAGTCTGCCAGATTTGTAGTTTTCCATTCACAGAGCGCTGTGAATGAGTGACGCAGCTCGTGGGTCAGCTGGGTGTGTGGAGCTTCCATGTGTGCATGGATACATAAAGACAACAGAGCAGAGTTTATGGGCTGTTTAAAAAAAAAAACGCCCAAACTCCAAAAAACGGCTGTTTATGAGCTCCAGTGAGCATGATCATTGTAAACACCTCTGTCAGTGGTAAGTGGTTTGTCTCAAATCTCTAACTGCTGTATCTGCAAGACAGACAGTTCTGGTGATAAACAGTCTTACTGGCCAGATCACCAGGTGAAAAAAAAAGAAGAAAACCTAACAAAGAAAACCAAGGCAGCCATCACATCTACAAATTGGTAAGCTGCAATATAATAAATGTTTGCTGTTGAATTTTAATACAACTTTAATCTCCATTCTTCTCATGTCTGACATCAGGAAATTCACTGAAAAACGAAGACGTGTCATATAGGAAAGCGGCCTTAAAAGTGGACACCACTGGCCAGAAAGTGGTAGCTTTTCGAACAGCATTGGAAAGTTCCATACCCTTCAAACAGATTTTGATCTTTCAGAAAGGAAAGATGTTCTCAAAAAGGAGTTCAGCTACAAATCGGCTGCTTCCATCCACTGTATATGGTCAGAAGGTAAGACGTTGTACCTTGCCAGATGTTGGAGACCATTTTACAGAAGACAAAACTTCTGACAACACGAACACTCCTTTAATGTTTCAGGTCATTAGCACTCTTGCCTTGCATTGCTGAAGCACAAGATTCAGTTGTCACTAGAGACCTCATCTAATTGGAATTTTTATGTTCTCTCCCAAACGGACCGAGCGTGCGTCTACAACTTTGGGGGGACATTAGGTTGTTCGCAAAAGGCTGATATACACGGTCTTGTAATCTGTAAAGCACAGTGGAATTTATTATTGCTATTTAAAGGAAGTAAATAAAAGCTAAAGCACAGAGGGGGCAGATTTTAACCACCTCAATACTGGGCACTTTCGCCCCCTTCTTTTCCAGACCAGTTTTCAGCGCTCTCGCACTTTTAATGACAATTACTCAGTCATGCTACATTGTACCCAAATGAAATTTTTATCATTTTGTTTGCACAAATAGAGCTTTCTTTTGGTGGTATTTATTCACAACTCAGTTTTTCATTTTTTGCGATATAAGCGCAAAAAAGAGCGTAAATTTGGAAAAAAAAAACAATTTTCTTCTTTCTGTTTTAAAAGAAATCCAATAAAATCGAATTTTGTCATGAATTTAAGCCAAAATGTATTCTGCTACATGTTTTTGGTAAAAAAAATTTCCGTTAAGTGTTTAATAATTGGTTTGTGTGATCACAGACAGATGTACGCAAATGATCATGTACAGTTGTTCGCAGGTGATCACGGACATGTGTGTGCAGATAATCATTGGGACATGTGATTTTAGTGGGACATATGTGGGGGACAGGTGTTTTTATTATTTTGGGACATGTGTTTTGGGGACAATGTGTGGGGACATGTGTGGTGACACTAGGTTGGTGATCAGTTAATAAAAAGCTGTAAAAAACAGCTCATACTCACTGATTATCAGCTGCGCTGGCTGCAGCGATCCCCTCTCCTCACCGACAACTTCCGTGTGAGGAGAGGAGAACGCCTAGCAACCGGCTCTGTGTTTACATCACATGACGGCTGTGATTGGACACGGCCGTCATGTGATCAGGAGGGCCAATCACAGAACCCTCCTGCCGATCGGAGATGCGCCGTGTCCAGGCGAAACGAGCGCATCGGGATCGTGCCGCTGCACGCACAATCCCGCTCCTTCTGAGGGACGTTTCTGAACATTCACTCAGAAGGAGAGAGCGCCCACCTGGCCGTTTATTTACATTGGCTGGGTGGGAAGTAGTTAAAGGGTAACTCCACCTTCATGGGAAAAAAAATAGCAAATCATAGCAAAACAAAACAAACATAGCATATACAATAGCAACACAAGTCACATTGTACTTGAATGTTAAAATTACCTTTCCTTTTAAAATTGCAGCTCTGTAATTTTCTGTATAATGCAATATGGCTACCTGAAGAGGTTCTGTACACAGAATGTGTGCAGAACGTCCACCCTAGAAACATTTCCTGCTTGTGTGATTGGCTTTTCCCCAGAGGTCTGCACTAAGATACAAGTCAGATATCAGGCATCCCCTGCAACAAAAATTACATTTTTGGTGAGATACTCCCAATAGGAAATCATGTCTAAAGGGATGTAGACCCTGCAATTTTCCTCATTGGAGCCCTGTAGGTGCTGCAGCTGATTGATAATTATGAAACCACTCCCATTCGATTCACTTTCCCACATGGACACAGACAAACACACAGGGATTTCTTCAGAACAACAAAAGGTAGAAATCTGGAACAAAGTTTGTTAAAATCCTTGAAATGTACACAGATCCTCCAGAGGGGAATGTTTTTTCTCAACAAAAGCGGAGTTACTCTTAAAATTTAAAATGATTTGGACAGAAATAGAATTCACTAGTACATAGCAAAACACAACTGTGGACCTTCTAATGGGGCAATTTTCAACTTCATGCAACCATCTGTCTCTCACTTACCCCGGCCACAAGGAGAGATCAAAGAAAAGAAGGGGGTTACAAGTGTGCCTTACAAGTAGAACCACAATGCTAGAAAAATAGAAGAAAAACAATCAGCTTTATTACAAATTTAAAAGCACCAAATGGCATAGAAGCACATCAATATCAACTTCCCCAAATCTCCCCTTAACTACTTAAGGACCGGGTCCATTTAATTTTTTCCCCTACAAAATTACTTAGAACCCCCAAACATTATACATATATTTTTTCAGACACCCTAGAGCAGTGATGGTGAACCTTGGCACCCCAGATGATTTAGAACTACATTTCCCATGATGCTCAACTACACTGCAGAGTGCATGAGCATCATGGGAAATGTAGTTCAAAAACATCTGGGATGCCAAGATTCACCATCACTGCCCTAGAGAATAAAACGGCAGTCTTGCAATACTTGTCACACCGTATTTGCGCAGCGGTCTTACAAGCGCAATTTTTTGGGGAAAAAAAAATAATTTTTTTTTGGAGTCAGAGGCGGAGACCACTTTTATTTAAAGCCAGCCGCCCACCATTTTAAAAAAAAATACTGGGGTTTTGGCAGCTAGCTGCTGCCATAACAACGGTATTTAGCACCGGAGTACTGACATATAACGCCAGCTGATCCTTAAGTGGTTAAATCTAGGGCTGCAACTAACGATTATTTTCATAATCGATTAGTTGGCCGATTATTGTTTCGATTAATCGATTATTCGGTTATTAACCTTAAAAAAAAAGTGTGGTGTATAATTTAGTTAATGTGTAAAGTTTTAAAAAAAAGGTAATTTATTGTTAAATATCTCTATGCAGTGGTAAATATAAATAACCAACTATATGGTTAGGGAGCAAAATATCGAATCCACTCTGAGCATAACAGACAGAAGAGATATACTGTATATACACCATTAGAAGAGATGTACTGTATAAACTATTAGAGGAGATATACTATATATACTATTAAAAAGGTAGAATCTGGTAAATATCATCAGACTCAGTGATCAAATTTTTTTTATTAAAAACAAAAACAATGTCTTCCTTCAAAAAAAATGTCATTTTAAGAACGTTTGTTCTTTCATTCAGTGAATGTACAAAGATTTTTCGTCTGAATATTCTCGTCTGAAAATTGATCGGTGTGGCCAGCATAAGGCTCAGTACACACCTATGCAGTTTGCTTTTCATCTGTTTCTGCAGTGCTTTTTGCTGAGCGTTTTGATTTTTGTGCACGTGATTTTGCTGCGATTTGCGTTTTTGCATTTTTTTGGCCAATTTGTTGTTGGGCAGATTAAAAAACACATATTACTGCAAAAATGCATTGCCTGCTTTTCTGCAGCTTCTCTACTGAAGTATATTAAACCAAAAAAGCACCGTTTTGCGTGAGCGTATTCCATAGGAAACCATGTAAATGAACTGTAGTGCGTTTCTGCAAAAAGCACCAAAAAGCACATAGATGTGAACCAGGTCTAAGATGTTTAGTAACATAATGGGGTTAAAAAACTAAAATTAGCCCTTTATAGTACAAAAAAAAGCAGATAATCACTACTGTAAGGGGTTAATTTTTTTTAGTGTAGAACTGTGAAAGTAATATTTGCAGTAGCGATTATTTGCTCTTTTTGTACTATAAAGGGCTCATTTTCATTTTTTACCCCCATCATGTGACTGGCCGATTAATCGATTATGAAAATAGTAATCGATTAATTTCATAATCGATTAGTTGTTTCAGCCCTAGTTAAATCAGAGGTTACTCTTCAATATTTAATATATAAATGCTTTTTTGTTTTGGGGATGCGATATGATTTTTTAAAATTTTGTTATTTTCTATTTCGTTTCATCAGTGGTCATTGGAGCCTGATGAAGTTATGGTGAAATGCGTTGATCCATGACACCCATTTAAGATAATCTGACCTGCACCCATGACATTTATTTGGGATCTTCCATCTGCAAGTTATGATCCACAGGTGTCATTTTTGAGATGGGAAGTTGATATTGATGTACGTCTATCCCTTTCAGAGCTTGTTCATTTCTAATAAAGCTGTTAGGCTTTTTTTTTTTTTTTTTCTTAGCATTGTGGTTCTCCTTGTAAGGCACACTTGTAACCTTCTTTTCTTTGACCTCTCCCTGTGGCAAGTGAGAGACAGATAGTAGGGATGCACCATTACATCGGCCGAAATTACGGTTATCAGCGTTTTGTTGATAGAAAAAAAAAGGTGCCGATAATGGCCATCAAAAACGTACATGATTTTGCTGCGATTTCCACAGGTCATGTGACTTTTTCAATGAGGAGGTGCGTTACATCACAATAGAAATGGACCGTGTGAAGACAAACATAGAATTTAAAGGGATGCATTTTTCTTGAGCTTTTCTTGCAATTTTTTTTAACGCAAAAACGTTAACGATTAAAGTAGAATATAATATATTTAATTATTTAAAACCATACACTCACCGGCCACTTTATTAGGCACACCTTGCTAGTACCAGGTTGGACCACCTTTTGCCTTCATTCTTGGTGGTATAGATTCAACAAGGTGTTGGAAACATTCCTCAGATTTTGGTCTATATGGACATGATATCATCACACAGTTGCTGCAGATTTGACAGCTGCACATCCATGATGCGAATCTCCCGTTCCACCACAACCCAAAGGTGCTCTATTGGATTGAGATCTGATGACTGTGGAGACCATTGGAGTACAGTGACCTCATTGTCATGTTCAAGAAGCCAGTGGTGAGATGATTTGAGCTTTGGGACATGGAGCATTATTCTGCTGGAAGGAGCCATCACACTGGAGTCATAAAAGGGATGGACATGGTCAGCAATAATACTCAGGTAGGCCGTGGTGTTTAAACGATACAAAATTGGTACTAAGGGGCCCAAAGTGTGCCATGAAAAATATCTCCCACACCATTACATCACCACCACCAGCCTGAATCATCGATACGAGGCAGGATGGATCCATGCTTTCACGTTTACGTCAAGTTCTGACCCCACCATCTGACTGTCACAGCTAAAAATCGAGTCTCATCAGACCAGACAATGTTTTTCCAATCTTCTATTGTCCAATTTTGGTGAGCCTGTGCGAATTGTAGCCTCAGTTTCCTGTTCTTAGCCAAGTGGCAGTCGGAGTGGTCTTCTGCTGCTGTAGCCCATCTTCAAGGTTCGATACGTTGTGCGTTCAGAGATGGTTTTCTGCGTACCTTGGTTGTAACGAGTGGTTATTTAAGTTACCGTTGCCCATCATCTCGAACCAGTCTGCCCATTCTCCTCTGACATCCACAAAGCATTTTCCTCCACACAACTGCCGCTTACTGGATATTTTCTCTTTTTCGGACCATTCTCTGTAAACCCTAAAGGAAGATCAGCAGTTTTTGAAATACTCAGACCAGCCCGTCTGGCACCAGCAATCATGCCACGTTCAAAGTCCCATAAATACCCTTTCTTCCCCATTCTGATGCTCAGTTTGAACTTCAGAAAGTCGTCTTTACCACATCTAGATGTCCAAATGCATTAAGTTGCTGCCCTGTGATTGGTGGGTTAGCTTTTTTTTTTTATTGTTGCCAAGCAACTGAACAGGTGTACCCAATAAACGGGCCGGTTAGTGTATTTCGATTTTCGGCCAAGTGCAGACTCATTATGGGTTTTAGTTTCAGCACCAAAATTTCCATTCGGTGCACCTCTACTTAATTCTATTGCCTTGCTGTGATGGGTGGTGCAGGGCACATTTCTAGGATTGCATACCCTACTGTTCTCTCCATTCCAACAAACATGAACATTTGGTCAACCCTGGATGGGATCGTGTTTGCACAACCAACCGCTGTCAGAGGTCTGTGAGAACATTGAAACATTGGGCTTACCATTAGCGCCAACTACTCGGGTGTCTCTTCACTGCTCCTGGCCCCTCCCTCCTGCCCCCACAGCAAGCAGCTTGCTATGGGGGCACCCGAGCCGAGTCAGAGCTCCCTGTGTCCATTCAGACACTGAGCTGCCGTTCAGCCCACCCCCTCTCTGCCCTGAATGGCTAATGGACACCGATTGATAGCCGCGGGAGCCAACCTTCTGCCTTTACAAACTCTTTAACCACTTACCGACTGGTGCACGCCGATGTATGTCAGCAGAATGGCAAAGCTGGGCAAATGGGCGTACCCGTGAGTCTCTTTGAATTTGCCGGCGTGCCATTGCGTGCGCGCCGCCCGGGAGCTCCGCGAGTCGGGTCGCTGGTCCCGCGGACTCGATCGCCGCGGGGATACCCGCGATCGCCTCACAGGGAGATGCCAATGTAAATAAGTATCTCCCCGTTCTGCCTACTGACAGTGTCACTACTCTCTGCTTCCTGTGATTGGGAGCAGAGATCAGTGACGTGTCACATGTAGCCACGCCCCCCCACAGTAACACGCCCCAGGACATACTTAACCCCTCCCTAGCCCCCTAGTGGTTAACCGCTTAACTGCCAGTGTCTATTACACAGGAATCAGTGCATTTGTATAGCACTGATTGCTGTATAAATGACAATGGTCCCAAAAATGTGTCAAAAATGTCCGACATATCTGCCATAATGTCGCAGTCACAATAAAAATCGCTGATCGCCACCATTACTAGTAAAAAAAAAAAAATTTTTTTAAAAATGTATTAATAAAAATGCCATAAAACTATCCCCTATTTTTTAAACGCTATAACTATTGCGCAAACCAAACGCTTCCTGCGATTTTTTTTGTACCAAAAATATGTAGGATACGTATCGGCGTAAACTGAGGAAAAAAAATGTTTTTTTTAAATATTTTTTGGGGATATTATAGCAAAAAGTAAAAAAAAAAAAGTTTTTTTTCAAAATTGTCGCTATTTTTTTTATTTATAGCGCAAAAAATAAAAACCGCAGAGGCAATCAAATACCACCAAAAGAAAGCTCTATTTGTGGGAAAAAAAGGACGTCAATTTTGTTTGGGAGCCACGTCGCACGACTACGCAATTGTCAGTTAAAGCGACGCAGTGCCGAATCGCAAAAAGTGCTCTGGTCAGGAAGGGGGTAAATTCTTCCTGGGCTGAAGCAGTTAATCCCGCCACCCCCCACCCAACATGGAAGATCAAATCTACAAGCATCAGGGCAGACAAGCACGACTAGCAGTCAAGGGTTGTAAGAATGGAGCTTAATTTAATAGGCAAGCCAATATGTTTGCAGGATTTTTATAATCAGAGAAAGCCATTTCTAAAACAACTCATTACACTAAAAGCTCATGCCATCGTCTGTCCAATCACACGATAAGCCATCTCTATGGCTTTAATCTTCCGGGCACCTCTCCACTTTTACATAACAGAGTAGAGGAATATTTATTCTGGGTTTAACTTTAACAAGAAAAAAAACAAAAAAACAACGCACCACACCACAATACTGCATTAGCCAAATACAATACACAATGCAGTGTTTTAAAAAGAACTTTAG
Source organism: Lithobates septentrionalis (assembly GCA_037952835.1). Classification (NCBI taxonomy): domain Eukaryota; kingdom Metazoa; phylum Chordata; class Amphibia; order Anura; family Ranidae; genus Lithobates; species Lithobates septentrionalis. The sequence continues at coordinate 10,947 of JBBDGP010002350.1, read as the reverse complement.
AAGAAACTCCAGCCAAAATAAAATGAGCAGCTTTTATTGCAATACCCTCATTAGATCAGGAGCTGTCCCCTGCAGCAATTCTTTCCTCCCGCTAGATTATCATCAGTCTTCCAGGCTGAATAACAGTCAGTGTGATAAAAGACCCAGATCCTCCGAGCACAAGCAATCATGGGACCGAAGAACTAATCTGTCGCTTTTATCTTGTCCTATCCGCACATGAACCAGATGGCTCCTTGTACTTCTTTCTCTCCCAGTCTGAGCTTTGCTGTACAGTGGAGTGCAGGAGGCAGATATACCAGGTCACATTCAGGTACTTACAATGATTGTACTTTTAGGCCTCATTCACACTGGACGTTTTTAAAAAGCCAGTAGCGTTGGCTGTAGAAAGCTGTAGAATGAGTATAGCAGTGTTTTTCAGCATTTTTTTTTTTTATAGCAAAATTATACTCCCACAAAATTTGACAAAATAAGTGCAGCTCTTAACACTATATAATATATATATATATATATATATATATATATATATATATTTATATTATTATTTATTTCAGGTACTTATATAGCGCCATCAATTTACGCAGCGCTTTACATATACATTGTACATTCACATCAGTTCCTACCCTCAAGGAGCTTACAATCTAAGGTTCCCAACTCACATTCATATACTAGAGACAATTTAGACAGGATCCGATTAACCTATCAGCATGTCTTTGGAGTGTGGGAGGAAACCGGAGTACCCGGAGGAAACCCACGCAGACACAGGGAGAACATGCAAACTCCAGGCAGGTAGTGTCGTGGTTGGGATTCGAACCAGCGACCCTTCTTACTGCTAGGTGAAAGTGTTAGCCACTACATCACTGTGCCGCCCATGTATATGCCGTATATACATACATACATATTAGGGGTGCAACGGATCAAAAATCTCACGGATCGGATCATTTTCGGATCAGCAAAAACAAAAACACACAAATCTTGTTACACCCACCGGAGTTTAAGATTTAAAAGCTATTTTCAACACAAAACCGAGCTTATATGCATAAATACAGTATTTGTGCATATAAGCTCAGTTTTGTGTTGAAAATGGCTTTTAAATCTAAAACTCCGGTGGGTGTAACAAGATGTCCGCTTGCCCCCTTCTCACTCTATCATTATTGTACTGTGCAGGAGTGTGGGGTGTAGCAAGATGGCGGCGACGGAACGTCACTTCCTGTCGAGACAGCGGCCGCTTCCGGGTGTACTAAGATGGCCGCCGGCTCCGGAGCTAGGCCGAAGCCGCGGTCTTTCCTATGGCTGAGGCCGAAAAGTGCTCCGCGGATCGCGGGTGTGCCGATCCGCGGAGGGTGATCCGTACGGATCAGGGATCGGCAACGATCCGTTGCACCCCTAATACATATACACACACACACACACACACACACATATAAGAATATCCTAAGGGGATATATATAAATTGCAAACAAATGTAAACAGATAAAGTGCAAAGTGATGAATATTATTATTATGAAAAAAGAAATCCACATAATGTCCTTGTAGATAAATTATTTGTATAAATTAAGCGATCTCTTTAGACACATCCACCTCTGTGCATATTATCAAACTCCTGTGTTCCCTCCACTGCTTGTGCCCTCACCTTATGTTCTATAAAATCATGTCTTTGTAAATGAACAAGACGGACGTCCGGAGCTGCAGAATCGGTGGAGAGATGAAACATTCGTGCTAGCACCAGTAGTATATGCAATATACACATGCCTGTTCAAGTGTTTCTAAATGTGAGAGCATAGGTGTTGTACGGTTTGAATTAAAAAAAAAAAAAAAAAGGAGATAAAGCACTATTGCAAGGTGTGATTGCTTTCATGTTATCAATATGATTTGAGTTCACAAGCAGCACTGCTAAGGAGGAAAAATACTAAGAGGAGAGTTCCAGGGGATTCACCATTTACAAAGACACAATTTTATAGAACATAAAGTGAGGGCACAACTGGTGGGAGGAAACAGGAGTTTGATAATATGCACAGAGGTGGATGTGTCTGAAGAGATCGCTTTATACATTCCCTCTCACCATTTCAAAAGTGGACTGGCATGTTGGGTTTCACAAATAACGTATTTATCTACAAAGGACATTATATGGATTTATTTTAATTTAAATATTCATCACGTTGCACTGTATCTGTTTACATTTGTTTGCACTTTAGCCTTGGCTAGTCTTTTGTATATATAGTTAAGTGTTGCACTTATTTGTCAAAATAGTTTTTTCACATATTTAAGGAAGTGTGGGAAGTGCGGGCAGCTGCACTGATTTTATATAGCAGCTCACAAGGTTTTATAAGTATACTCCCACAAAAGCTTATGGCTCAAAAATGCTGACAAACACCAAATAGCTGCATTTCAGCGTTTTTACGTTTCTATCAGAGTTAGAGTGTTTTTACAGCTGAAAAACTCTTCTTAAAAATCACTAGTTTTAGCCAGAAAAGGCCCCTGACAAAAAATGCTAACAGCCTATGTGTGCATGGACATATAGGATAACATGCTGGGGAGTTTACGGGCTGCAGGAAAAAAAAAACAAAAACACAAAAACATCTGAAGCCAAAAATAGTAGCTATAAAAACGTTCAGCGTGCCTAAAATATACATTATGACCTCATTCACACTGGTGTATTGTTTTGTTATTTTTTTATTTGTATTATTACTTTTCAACAGTACATTTTTAAGATAAGCAATTGTTGATAAAGTATTGTGCACTGGGTATTGTTACTATCCACTCGGGTGGGGCCATATGGATGACAGGGGCTGCTAGCTCCTCCCCCTCCCACACTTCCGGGTCATTTTCCCCATTTAATCTTCACACTCAGTCGACTAATCAGATATACTGAAGAAGGGGTGTTTCCCCGAAACATGTAGTGTCTCCAGTCAGAGATGTGCGACTCTCTTTGCTCCCCTGGCATCAGCAGTTCCTAATTGGCCCCAGCAGCAGGGTTTGCCCATACTCTTCGGATTCCCTTGGCTGACTTCCGCCAGGCTGCGACATCACTTCCAGGCTTCGTACACAGTGCGAGCAACCGTTGTATACTGGCCCCAAAAGTTCCTGTGCCTGCAGTTTGGTTCCCCCTTCATCGGACCCCTGGCCTTACGGTCCTGGATGGGCCCCCCACCTGCGGTGCTCCTGTGTTTTGTCCAACGACTTTGTGCTGGCTTTCCATAAGCCCCCGTGTCATCCACGCGGCTCCAGCCTCCAGGTAATGTCAGTTTTTTTAATCCAAGCTCTGCATGACCATCGATTGACTGCTGTATGCCTTGGTGAACATTTTATTATTTTTTTTAACAATAATAAAACACTTTTACTTTGCCTCTGACGGTCCTATTTATATCTGCTGATCAGTGCCGTTCACCCCTTTGATTACATCTTCTGTCCTCATTTGTCTAGGAGTTTTGGACAGCAGCAGCCATAGCTACATTTAATTTTTCTTTTTGACTTTTCACTTGGCCTCTGGTCTGTGTGCCTGGATTTTTGTTTTTAAGAGATCACTGTACTAACTTTGCATAGTTAGTACAGGTGCTCCGACCGGAGCGGACAGTTGTTTTTTCGATTAACCCAGTGGGTTGAACGAGAAAAAAAACAAAAAACCTGACAGTGTGTACCAGGCATTAGGGACGAAGTATCAGAGTTTACTACCACTTTAGGTGACTTGGTCTAGACCAGTGATGGTGAACTGAAGAGAATCCCTAAAGCCTTTACATCCCCTAAGTCCTCATCAGGGGAGTACACTGATCCTTGTGTTGGGCATTAAAAACCTGCAATCTGTTACTTGTACAAAACATTTGATTATTAGCAAACATTCACTTAAACATTTTTCTGATGCCAAGTCCACCTTAAGGGGGCTTCTGATAAAATAGGTAGTGGGGTGTTGTATGACTGCAGAGGGGGCCAATACGCTGGATACAGGGCCTGATGTGAACCTTCCTGTGTGTTCCTAAAGCTTTGGGGAAGAAGTTATTTGTGCATATAAATGAATGAAGAAATTGTATTTGTTTTTCCTGGGGAAAACTGGCAAGACCGTGGACTATGGTGGCAATGTATGAAAATAACTATTCATTTTTTATGACCCCAATGCTTCAAGGCTACAGTGCTACCTGCAAAGCCTTTCTTTTAATCAGATTAGCTCATTTTAAACCTAATTTGCCAACAATATTGGCAAATGGCAACCCCCCCCCCCCCCCCCACCTGAATGAAATCTATACAGGTATTAAACAGCAGGACAGAGAATTCTGTTGGCCGGTAACCATGTGTTTATGAATGCAGTTATTGTCCAACAGATTCCACTTCTACTTTCACAATGCGGAAGTTGTCAAATCTGAATGTCAATGCTACCTATATTCCGCTTTAACATATCACCTGTAAATAAGTATGTTGAAGGAACTTTCATATAACCAGTTTCTTCAATATCAAAAAGTGGACGATTTTTCTTAACCACTTGCCACCCGCAATATACTGCGTGAGGGTGAGCGGCAGCTGTAGGCAAAGCAACCTACCTGTACATCGCTGCCTGCTTCCAGGTTCGATTGTACACTTCAGAAGCAAGTCCTGGCTAATGATTCATTGGGACCTGCTGATCGGCTGTGTACATTCTAGGGCTAAAACGATTAATCGATATTATCGATAATGAAAATCGTTGTCAACGACTCATTATCGATTAGTTGTAAAATGTGGTACAGCGCTGCGCTAAAAGCAAACTAAAGAAGCAGCCAACACACCCGTAGACTCAGGGACAAAAATAACAACAGAAAATTCAAAGTGTGGCGCTATTGTTAAGCAATATATAAATACTAAGCATTAAATGACATCACAAAATTACAATGTGAACCAAAAGAGTGCCACGTGAGCACATATGACAGTGACTAGTAAGCAAAATGATAATACATATATGTGTTCAATTCAAAAAAACATCAAAAACAAATTTCAAATATAAAGTCCAAAACACCAAAAGGAAAATCAGTGATATCAGTGCGTAAGCAATGATGAGCAGGTGTTTTCTTGTACGTGCAGAAAAGCTTTAAGCCCGGTAGCCTGGTAGAAAAATGGACCATGAAAGACCAGAGGTGCACGGAAGTTTGAAGACAGTGCCAGGACCATCACCAGAAAATATGGAGGCTTACCGGAAGTAGTGGCCTGAAATAGCATATGCCATACAGGTCAAAGAGGCTTAGTGACCAACAGGTCTAGATGTATTGTCCGGTCAGATGTCTTCATCACACAAACCATGGGGGGGAAGAATTGGTCAGCACGACTTCCACATAAATAGATATACCACCATAGGCCATGCGAAAGATTCGTATTGCATGTGAGGAATGAAAACACTCACATAGTATAATAACGTTTGAACTTGGATTTATTTAAAAAGTAACGGTAAAAACAGACTCACATTTTTTTGCAGATAAAATTAGCGTATCAATCGTGTAGCGGTAGTCGTGGTGGACCAGGTGGACCCCTCACGACTACCGCTACACGATTTTCCTTTTGGTGTTTTGGACTTTATATTTGAAATTTGTTTTTGATGTTTTTTTGAATTGAACACATATATGTATTATCATTTTGCTTACTAGTCACTGTCATATGTGCTCACGTGGCACTCTTTTGGTTCACATTGTAATTTTGTGATGTCATTTAATGCTTAGTATTTATATATTATCGATTAGTTGGTGCGCACCTTCCTCCTGTCCGTCCGTTAAATAAATCCTCCCTCCTGTGTCCTCGGCGCCACCGTCTGACCAGGCACGTCCGCGGCGTCTCTTCTCCTCCTCGCTGACGTCATCCCCACTGATCTTCTCAGCCCCGCCCACTGCCTCGAGGGAACAGAGAGGCAAGGGTGAGAAGCTGCGAGGAGAGCCGAGCTGCCAAGCTGAACATTCATTGTGAAAGATAGCGGCTAATAACACAGTAAAAACAGTACATTTTTATGACCAGTGCCCCACCCTAACAGTATTCCTGGGGGGGGGGGCCCCATCATTGTTTTTTCCTGGGAGGGAGGGGGGGGGGGGGGAAATAGTCATAGTGCCCTATTGGTGTTCCTGGGAGGGGGAGGGGGGGAATAGCACCCCATCATTGGTGTTCCCTGGAGGAATAGCGCCCCATCATTGGTGTTCCCGGGGGGGAATAGCGCCCCATCATTGGTGTTCCCGGGGGGGAATAGCGCCCCATCATTGGTGTTCCCGGGGGGGAATAGCGCCCCATCATTGGTGTTCCCGGGGGGGAATAGCGCCCCATCATTGGTGTTCCCGGGGGGGAATAGCGCCCCATCATTGGTGTTCCCGGGGGGGAATAGCGCCCCATCATTGGTGTTCCCGGGGGGGAATAGCGCCCCATCATTGGTGTTCCCGGGGGGGAATAGCGCCCCATCATTGGTGTTCCCGGGGGGAATAGCGCCCCATCATTGGTGTTCCCGGGGGGAATAGCGCCCCATCATTGGTGTTCCCGGGAGGAATAGCGCCCCATCATTGGTGTTCCCGGGGGGAATAGCGCCCCATCATTGGTGTTCCTGGGGGGAATAGCGCCCCATCATTGGTGTTCCTGGGGGGGAATAGCGCCCCATCATTGGTGTTCCCGGGGGAATAGCACCCCATCATTGGTGTTCCCGGGGGAATAGCACCCCATCATTGGTTTCCCCGGGCGGAAACGAAAAAATGGCACATTTTTTTTTTTATGATTTTAGCCAATTAATGGAAAATAAATAAATTGGCAGATTCATTGATTATGAAAATAATCGTTAGTTGCAGCCCTAGTACATTCACAGCCGAGAGCTCTGTGTTGACATTTAACACAGAGCACTATACACAGGGAGGGAACTGTCAGTTGGGGATGAGAAACTAAGATCATTAGTAAAAAGCAGTACACATTACACATAGCTAGGCACATATTGAACCCCTTGATCACCCTAGATGATGACTCCTTCTGAGCCACTGTCAGTAGTACCGTGACAGTGTACATTTTTAGCACTGATCACTGTATTAATGGCACTGGTGATGTCAGTGGCAGTTAGTTCCCCTCAGCAATATAGCAGTCCCATTACAAGTTGCGGATCACTGCCATTAGTGGTAACGGCAGCGATCAACAACTTGTAATGGGACTGCTATATTGCGGAGGGCAATTTGACATGGAGGAGTGGAAGAGGACTTCAGTGGTGAACTCCATGCCCAAGAGGGTTAGGGCAGTGCTGGGAATGGTGGATACACAAAATATTGACACTGAGCCCAATTTGGACATTTTCACTTAGGGGTGTACTCACTTATGTTGCCAGCGGTTTAGACATTAATGGCTGTGTGTTAAGTTATTTTGAGGGGACAGCAAATTTACACTGTTATACAATCTGTACACTCACTACTTTACATTGTAGCAAAGTGTCATTTCTTCAGTGTTGTCACATAAAAAGATAGAATAAAATATTTACAACAATGTGAGGTGTGTACTCACTTTTGTGAGAAACTGTATATAACATGTACACACACACACACACACATCCCCACACACATCCCCACACACCCAGCCTTAGAGAAATCCTGTGAACTTAGAAACATGTGGGTTGCCAAAGCTGCCTGGCTGTAATAGTGATCCAAAGCTTAAAGGGTAACTCCACTTTCGTGGGAAAATAAAATTGCAATTAAAAATAACATAGCGTATACAATTGCTACCCAAGTCATATTGCAATTGAATGCGATTAAAAAATACATTTCCTTTTCAATCTGCAGCCGCTGTAATTTTCTGTAGAATGCAATATGACTACCTGGAGGTGTTCTGTATACAGAATATGTACAAAATGTCCCCCATAAACATAATTTCCTGCTTGTGTGATTGAAGTCTGCATTAAGATGCAAGTTAGATTTCAGGCATCCCATGCAACAAAAATGTCATTTTTGGTAAGATATTCCCAATAGGAAATCACCTAAAAAAAAAAAAAAAAAAGGCACACAGACCCTGCAATTTTCCTCAGAGCCCTGCAGGTGCAGCAGCTGGTTGATAATTATGAAACCACTCCCATTCACTTATCACATGGACACATAAAAACACAAATTTCTCCAGAACAACAAAAGATAGGAATCTGCAACAAAGTTGTTAAAAATCCTTGTAATGTACAGAGGGAAAAGTTGTTTTTTTTTTTCTCAACAAAAGTGGAGTTACTTTTAAATATGTTCGGAGCCTTGGACCTTGAATAAGCACAAAGTATTTAAAATCAGGACCTCATAGGCCCATATAGGCTTAAGGCCAGTGACACTTGAGGCAAGAGATACAGTATGACAACCAACTAGCTTTTACAGAAGGAAGATGGCAATGGTAGCCCACATCTTTCTTACAAGTTTCCTTGAAGGTAATATTGCTCTGTAATGTTACCAGGATCATGACATCAGACTCTCCAGTACCAGCAATGGGGGAACAACTGAACATGTTCACCCAGATTAATAGATTTCTTATCCAAGTTTAGAATCTTATGGACTTTTCTTGCAATACTATCAATTTATGAAGTAAATGGTTGAAAATCGCTAGACTGCATTCCAATGGCCGGGGACGACTTATAGGTTCAAGATAGAAAAACAAAACAAAACTATTTTGTGGAGATAAACTATAAAATGAGGCTTGTGGCGAGAAAAGTTGGTTGTGTGGAGATACCATCAGGTTTTCATGCTGGGTGAGACACCAGCGTCATACCGGAGCACACAGTGGTTGCAGTGTATTCGCCAAATGCATCCCAGGCGCTGCATGCACTAAGATGGATGCAGAGAGCCAATACTGGTGACTGCAATCCAGCTATTTCAATTTATCTCATTCAGTGTTAAAGCCAGCCACTGTCCAGAGTAAAAAACGCATGGCAAAACCTGTGCGCACATGAACTAATTGAAAATTATAATATATATATATCATATCTCTAGAAAAATATATATATATATATATATATATATATATATATATATATATATATATATATATATATATATATATATATATATATATATCTCACACATATATACACACACTCTGTATTAATTGCATCACCTACAAAAAGGCTCAAGACCATTTTTCTACATTTAAGCATAGATATTAAGAAAAGAAAAAAAAAAAAAAAAAGAACATGCTTTTTTAAATAGGTAAAATAAAAATAAAAATGTATATGCGCTATAGTTTTCCAGCTAAAAAAATGAATTGGAATAATACATACGTTTCATTCTAGATGAAAGCTTATTGTCATGTAACAGTAAACTAACTGAAACATCTGTTCACTACAGAACCGCAGAAGGGTATTTGCATAAAGGCAAAGTTCCTTTGGCATGCAAATATATTCCAAAGCCAAAAAATAAAATCAAATTGTAGATTGCTGGTCGCCTACCCAGTATATAGAGACCCCACCTCAGGCCATCCTTGGAAACAGCCTTGGATGAAGACACAGCAATACATGCATACAATAGTAATCAGTGAACGCTGCCAACCGGCCGGCTCTCGTGCCGTGCTACTTACCGTTCATGCTGACAAGCTTGCCCGCAGCACCATATTGCTCAGTGCAGCAAACAAAACAACATAGCGGGGAGTGTTTTAATCCCAGCAGATAGAATAAGATCCCCTCTCGGTTCACAGAGCTCCGAGCAAGCCAACGCTGGTGTTCTTGAGGAGCGCTAGGCTTATTCATGCTACACGCCACCCTGCAGAGCCGCTGCGCACTCCCCTATTTAACCCCACGTGCTCCGGGCTTCATACCAGGCACCATGCAAATGTTGCATCCTCTGGGCACAGGGTTAAAAGCACCCAGCTCCTCCACCTGGAAAATCATCATCTGCATGGGAGAGGAATGTGAGACGGAATCAGGGGGGGGGGAACTTAACCATGAAACAGTTAAGCTGCCTTTATTAAAATCGGCCCCGTTTGTTTCTATGGCAACGTAAGCTCTGAATGATCAGTTTATTTGTACCCTTTCGAGTTTATCCCCGCAAATCTTTAAAGCTGCCCCTGCGGCCATGACTATTGTGACATAACATGATAACTGCTGTGGTAGTTACAAGCTGTACCCCCCCCCCCCCCCCCCCCAAGTATTGAGGGCTTCTAGCAAAAATGCCAGGACACAAGTCCTGGCGATAGTCAAGGGAAGCCAGGGGTTAAACAAGCTGTAATGAGGCATTGTTCTACATCATTGATGCATAAGCCTAGTAAAGGATAAATAATGGTGAATATTACTAGAAATGGTAAATTAGAGAGCCATTAGGGGATTGGGGGGTGGGGGGGGGGGGAGTCATCTTTTTTCTTATCTAAATTATTTAGAAGCTTTGTGCCACAGAAGTAACTGCAATTCAAGAGTTGCTGCCATTATTTATTGCAATAACTTTGAGCAACTCTCACAAAACACTTCTTCATCACAACTTTATTCAGAATGCACAGAATTCATCAGCACCACTCCCAAAAGGAGTTCATGGTCCCTACTAAAAAGATATAGATGAAATCAGTATATGGCCAATTTTAATGGAAGCCAATCAGTGGATCTAAACACAAAGTTTAGGTTTACTATAAAGAATTAGGGAAGGGTATCAGAGTGACCACAAAAAAAAAAGTTACCTGACGGCCATAAGACAAACCATAAAGGCTACAGGCCACTTGACCAAAGTATTACGTCAATGCCAACCTCACCGACCAGAGCTGCAGGAACTATGGGTTATATTGGACAGATAGACGGACATCCATTTCTAACTAAATTTCAGTATATATATTGGTCCAAGGAGGCTGTTCTTTTGTTGCTACCTGGGGGTTTACACAGAATAATATTAATACTCAGTCCCTCATGACCAAAGACTCATGGGGGGGGGGGGGGGGGGGGGGGGGCGGCAGGGGTTGGTTTTTAGGAATGAACTTGTAGTTTGACTCTAAGGTAAGATAAGTGGACACCACAAACATTCTTGGCTAAGGCTTAGCGTTGTCAGATTT